>PPHD01021386.1:0-13272 GCA_002909625.1 Bambusicola thoracicus | reverse complement strand
AAAAATACTGGAGAGTTAAGAGAGTCATCCCAAATTCTCAAAAGAAAAATAATTAGAAAAATCACTGTATTTCCTGCTATCTTCCCAGGCATGAAAGTAGATTAAAGTAGAAAAACCTGAAGTTGTATCCAAGCTTCTGAGACAACTTTTATTATTTATTATTTCCCTTCTTAAAGGTAAAGTTGAATTAAAACCTGTAAAACCAAAGCCTAAGCTGGTTGTCAGTAAGCTATCTATGCATTCATCTGAGCCTATGATCACCATGTGAATTGCCTTTAAGAGTGCTTGATAGCAAAGATGTGACTACTAATATAATTAGTTTCTAGCCATCCAATTTTCAGATGACTGAAGCTTGATGAGATAAACTTATGATCGCCTTTCCAGCTGAGAAGGTCTGGAGAAGTCCCTCAGGAACATGTTGTTCCTGAACTTTGCCACTGTTTTTCATACCTAAGACCAAGTCTGCTGATCTCTGTTCTGCTGAGACATTCCTGCTTCAAGACTTTCTAACATGGCCTACTGTGCTAGTTGGGCATTTCAACTGTATTCCTCACTAATCTCAGCTCTTCTGTAAAAGTATTAGTACTTTTAGTCCCACCCTCCCATACTTTATCTTCTGAACTGTGTGATCTGAGCTAGCTACAGCTCTGTGTCAGACCAGAACAAAGTTCTCCCTCCTTGCCCAAGCTCACTGACAAGCACTAACCTTGTTCAGTTTGTCAGGAGTTGCAGCCACATGTAATTCGAATAGCAGTTCAGTGAGCATGCTGACAAACTCTTCTCCCATATCTGCTGCAAGAGGAAGATACTTTTTGTTATCATTAATATTTGACACAATCTAATACATCCAGCCAAATAGCTTCTGCAAACACTCTAGAACTTGAAGACCAGTGACAATGATATAAGGAAAGAGGAGGTAGACACTCAAAGAGGAGAGAAAGCAATAGAGGCAGCTATACAAATAGATGTCCTAGCTTGACACTGACTATTCTTTCCACTTCATTTCAAATTCTACCATATTCCACTAAGACAGGTAAGTAGAGAAGTTGCATGCTTCCTAGTTACTTGATGAAAACACACAGCCCATGAAGTAACCAAAGAAGAGACACCAACCTCTTCTTCCAAACCAAGGAATAAAAACTGCATCAAGGCCAGATACTGACACAGCCAGTCTCAAAAGAAACACTGGAAAATATGTTGCTGATTATTCTGTCTGCAAACCACAGCTAATAAATACTTTTTTTTTTTTTTTAGATTTCAAGATTGAGCTTCACTTAAATGAATAATTTTTTGGAGAAATGAGTTTTACACTTGCATCTTTATTGCACAAGGTAAAGGTAGATACCACTGGTATTTGAACTTTGTCTCTGTTATATACATCCCTTTGACCACCTGCAGTTGCCACTGCCTAACGTGCTCCAGGCTCCTAAAAGTTGGTAAATTAGGTTCCTCTGTTAAGCTACGCTGACTGAGTTTGGAATCTTCCTTAACATTTCGTAATAGAGTATGCAAAATCCATTTTTTAGCTTAATAACTTAAAAAAAATCAAAGTCCCTCTACCGAGCCTGATAAAAGTCCAGCTACTTCAAAAATGAATTTAATGTCTTGCTTTGTCCTTACTTTGTTTCTGCTCTGGACACACTGAATTCACTTGTTCTAAAGACAATGCCAAATTGTTCTATAAACTGCAGCGCACTGAAAACAGATGGGCAGTTCACCAGATCAATGCAGAGTTGGCAAAATTTCCTCCCTTAACCTCATGTGCTTGCACATGAAATCTTTGCTGTTAATGGCTTTCAAAATGTAGGCAAAAGCTGCTTCTATCATTATTCCATAAACAACTGAAAAGGAAAAGACGCTGCAGAGAAAATTACATGAAAGGGTTGCACAACCACAGTGCAAGGAAAACATCAGAAAATCAAGGGCTTTCTCCTACTGGTATCAGAAAATGTCCTTTTCCCCTCTTTTCCCATTGATTTTCCATGTCTCGCTGAGCTTAGCAAAGAGACAACATCCCACACCAGTTTCAAAGTTATCAAGAATGAAGTCCAGCCCCACTCCTTTCCCAAAGCAGCCCCCCAAAGATCACTGTGGTGATTTCTCTTTGTGTTGGGCTGAAAGCATTTAACTTAGAGACTGAAAGCAGCACTAACATCTCTGAATGAAATCTGGAGAGCTTTCATAAAACAAACAGCCACTCTTCTTCAGATACTCAAGTACAAGACACTGACTTTCCTCAAAGCCTATTTTTTTATATATATATATATATATATGTATATATGTATACAGCACTGGTAAATGACACCACATAAATAACATGGCCTTGGATTACAAGAAGCTGGCAAAAAAAGTCATTAAGTGGTAATTAACTTGTCTTTTACATATTTCTCAATTGCTAGCTAAGTTTTAACATCTTCAGACACCAAGAGATCATCTCTGGGTTCTGCAAGGAGGTGGCTTCACCATATAAAGGAAAAAACCTACAAGCTTTATTAAGCATAGAAGCATGGAGAATCCTATGGAAGGTAAGTTTGTCATTGCTATAAACTACCTAGCAAGGAAGACAACCAAACTCAAAATTCTTAAGTTTTAACACAGCCTGCACCCTCTTACTAGATGATGAAAGTTAAGTGAAACTCCATAATTTTGCAATAAAAATATGCCATTAAATGAACATATGGCTTGCAGGCTTGATTTTGTAAGTGTAAAGCCTATTAATGTGCTTAACAGGACCTTGCTTAGCACAAACTAGAATGGAGCCTCCTCTTTGGAGCAAGACATGAGCTGCGTTTAACCCTGACCAGCCAACCCATTGTTAAACTGTACTTTTACCTATGCTGGAAGCCAAATGAGGTTTAAAATTTCTCCTAAGGTTACACACAGACCACTTGCCTAGAGTAAATTTAAAGATCAAGTGCACTTTCAGATGGGGATACGTATTGGCTCACTTCTAAGAGCAAAACTTGATTCTTAAGCATGACGAGAACACTATGTGCAGCCTTAGAGAGGGCTGCTGGAACATAACTTGGATTATATAAAGACTGGCAAACTGAAGTCTGAGTGGATTATGAAACAGTTTAACAATACCATGCTTTGGGGGAAACAGACATGCAAATTCCACACAGCATTGTATGTAAAGGCACTAGATATTGTTCTTATCTGAAAACAGCAGACAGCTGTCATGTAAGGGTCTATTCACAGAAGCTCTCAAGTTTGTATGCATCTGCTGTTCTTAATAAAAACAGTGCAGATCCTATCCACTCAAAACTCAATGGAAGGTCTGTTTTCCCTGACTGGGAAGTTTTATGAAGCTCCTAAGAAACCTTTACTCCCTCTGACAGATTTTAATGAAGATAACACATTTTTGTGACTAGGATCCAGACAGGGACATCGCCTCAAGGGGTCACATCAAAGCACTGCATGGAGTGCAGAGCTCTCTCCAGTGTTGCATGTACTTCGGGTTAGAGATGAGGTTGAAGAAATGCCACAATCTCCAGTCAGGAGAGTGCAATGATGAAGGGTGATTAACTTTTTTTTTGTGTGTCCTCCAGTGAAACTAAAATTTAATCAATTTAATAGTAATAGAAAAAAGTTATCTGTAGTTCAAGTACTAATAAATCCTGAGTTTGACTGCATGGAAGGACTTCCATTTCACTGCAAGGTGGTGGATGGGGTGCAGCTGACATTACGGCTGTCATAGAAAAGAGATGCTTCATTGCTGACTGACACTTGTGCAAGGGAAAACCTGCAGAACTCTGATTTTGTTCTTTTTTTCTTAAGGTACTCATTGCCTTGGTTCTAGCATGTTTAAGAGGGTAGTTAATGTTTCAAGCGGAGTGTTAAGCAGATGTGTTTCACACACACACACAAAAAAACCACCAGAACATCTAACCACCAGAGTAAATACCACTTTGTGCAAGAAACAGAGCAAGAGCCTTTCATGGGGATTGGTTTCACTGCAAGGAGCTATTTCCCACTTAAGGTACAACACACATCATGAGCCCTCACTCTAAAAAAGCACAAAACTTGTCTTAGTATGGACATTATATTGAACACCTGCTGCTCCTCTGAAAAGCAATAAACCACCTGTGAGAGACATCATGCGTACTGTGCACTGCTAGAAAGAATGCAATCTGACTGGAAAAGATCTTCCAGTTGGAATATGTGGATGTGAACACAGTTTCTCTATCTTTTCTGAAGGGCAGAGAAATGACACCTCACCATCTTGCAGAATGTACGTTTACAGGCAAAGCATCTGTGAGAAGATCAAAAGAATGTGAAGAAATACCTTTTAAAGTAAGGTTCTAAATATGGTGTTTAATGGCATCAGTTAGTCTTCAGTCAAGGGGATTCTTTTTATTTGCCAGAATAGGTTGGGTATGGATCTCACAAGCCTGGAGACACAAATTACGATAACTTTTCCTGATCTCAGCCTATTCTGGGGAATACCCCAAGTCCTAATTTGTTTAAGACACCTATGTTGTCACTAGCGAGATGATCCACATGTTTCACCATCAATTCTGTGAGCTGATCTATGGATTACCATGTTAGTCCCAGACAGTTCAATGTTGTGCGCTGTGATAGTTAAGGTGTGCTCCTGCTTATTAATTTGTTTCTAATGCTCTATATGCCACATCTTGCCAAGCATTATCTTGAAGGTAGTTTTGCCACACTATGTTTTAAAGTCCTTTTCCTTCAAAAAAGTTCAGCTTTTCTAGGTTCCCTTAACTATATTCTAATCCTTTCCCCACCTAGCAAGCAAGGGAGCAAAGTCAGAATGAAACTGCTGAATGGAAAAGCATTACTGAACAATCCTAACCTCTCTGATTAAACAGTTTCACAAACAGACTGTAAGAAAGCCTCAGTCAGACTATTTTCCCTTTTTATTTCTGTTTTCAATGATGATACCCCAAAATAGTATGATACGTTCTTGCCTTGTATTCTCTTCACCTCACACTTCAATTACAACATAAATCCAAAATGAAGTGTTCTTCCAACTTGTAGAACATCAGGAGTATTCATTTTAGTGACTTTCTCATGAGGAGTGTTGAGATAACAGACATTAGTTTGGATTGCAATTTCTGAAGTGACTATATACAGAAGTAATGATTGTTCATATGGTTAATTCTCTGCATTTCTAATTACCTTTCTGTGCCTGTAACACGTCATCGTCCGATTCTGTTGGAACAAAAATCTCCTTTATGGCAATTAAATCATTTTTCACAGTCTCCAACTGCTCTCCATCAAGTGTTTCCAAATATGACTGAATCTGTAAAAGAAAGGGTGAGCATCCCTAAATGAAACAGGGCCTTTCTTAAATTGGTAATTTTGAATCTGATGCCAAGAGGCTAAGTAGTGGGAACTTTCATTAAACCCAACTATCTCTAACCTTCCAACATATGTAGATATGTCTTCAGTGCTCATAAAAAAAACCTGTTGAGTATCACAAAAATTACAGCCTTGCAAAATCATCAGGTCTATACTTTCAAGCAGAACAATTATTCTGAATTATAAATCTGTGGTCTAATTGCAAGCTGTAATACATTTGGGACTGTTTGGGTGAAGACAGTTGGCAAAAAGAGCAGAGACAACTCATACTAGGAACAATCACAGGAAGAGCTGGAAAAAGAACCTGTTCTTCTTCCCTCAGAATCCCACCAAAATTTATTGTCAGTGTACTGATCTACCTGTTCTGAAGAATGTACTGAGAGATCTTTTGAGATATCTACGGGCATCTCAGATATCTGCAGCTCCTTGCGTATGTAATAGGATGGCATACCCAAGAGAGATGTAAACAGATTATTTTAATCACTGTTTGCACTGCAGTAATATATTAATCTCATGATGCTACTCTCTACCTGCGACTGGCGAGTCACAAAATGCTTCTCTTGTGTTCCACACTGCTATCTCCATTTCATAAGCTCAGAATAAATACAGGATAATGCTGGGAGATCCAACTCAGGCTGTAAAGGACTCTAACGGTTGTTTTTTGTCCCTCTCTATACCATTGCTCATAGCATGTGATTATGCAAAATTTTAAAGTGAAAGCTCAAAAACAATTTTAAAATTAATTTTAAAGTAAGGAGTGCTGACTACAAAAATAAGACAAAAGAAAACATTTGAAGAAATAAATTCAGAAAATTGTTTCAGTATAAAATTCCACTGATGGGAATCTACAGCAGTTCCATTAATCTACAGTCAGTGATCTACTGATCTAGAAGCAGCACCAATAACTTGACAACTGAAATTAAAAAAACAACCACATATCAGATGGGTATCAGTAACTTCAGGATGTTTTTTTGGAGAGACATGCAGCATTTGTATACTCCCAGGAATTAGTCTTGAGGTAGTCTTACGTAAGCTTAGAAACTGAAACAAAAAGACGACTTAGGAATTGAATAACTAATCTGGAGTTCATTTCAATTCACTATCCTCCAGCTGCAGTATGTCTGAAATTCCTGAATGCAAGGATCAATGCCTGATACAAAAACAAAAGACTTGAGCTTCCTTGAAATTCTGGAAAAACATCTGGCTGCATAGTATCACAAGATACTATGATGAAAGATATCCACTATATGACCTCAACAGAAATAATTTTCAGTTGCCAAGTTGTTTCTTTTGAGTTAATCTTGGAGCTAAATTCTAGGTGTATTGAAATGAATTTCCTGAAGACACAAACTGGCCAGCCCCTGAGACCAAACCAGCTTTCTCTGAAGCTGATGGAAAGCCTATCGTTCGTTTCACATGCAACTGCACAGCAAAATGAAAGTAAAGAACAGTTTTGTACCAGTTATTGTGATTTATCCGGTCTCCATACTGTACCTGGTTTTCACTTTCATTTGACAAGATTTCTAGAGCTTCAAGATGAGACAAACCCTGGAACTCATCAAAAAGCAATCCATAGTGTGCTGTTCTTTCAACTGTGACTTGCTGGGCCCGTCTCTGTCTCTCTTTTTCTTTAGCTTCTCGCAGCAGCTGCAAAAATATACATCATTCCTGTTGTTTTATTGGTGGTGCCGTAGCTGTAATAGAGTTTATTATATTCTGCTTCTGCTTGTTTAGAAAGTAGTGATAAAACTTGGAACTATATCACACCTGCAGAGCTGAAATACCCAACTTTTTTTTAATAAACAAGTCTAATAAAATATTTATGTAGCATTCTAAGTGTGTTATTCCCAACAGTAACTGCTAGCCAATTTTTTTTAAAAACAATGAGCAACTAAATAATCTTCTTTGTTTTCAAAAGCCATGTCTGCTATGAATACCATCCCATAAATGTAGTTGCCAATTACAAGGGAAGAAAACTAAAAAGAATTTCATATACAGCCTTAAAGACTCCTGCAATCCATTCCACAGGCCACAAAATGGAAAGAATATTATTTCAAGACCTACCTACCTGTCTGCATAAAAAAAACTACCTACATAAATATTTCCTATGTACATAAAATATTTTTAGTAGATACTAAAATTGGTTTTATGTGACAGCAAGACTGACAAGAGAGATCTAATTAGGCATGTCCTTTTCAAGGATGGGGCAGAACTATACTGCATATACTTGGAGACATTTTGGAGTGATTTTTTTATAAAGCAGACTTTCAAGGAAAGCAGGGTCTCTTGTATGACTTCACCACCATAAAGCCCTTAAGTACAACTCAATTGCATCTTAAGTCACCTAGAAGCCTCTCAGTACAGGTAAATTCACACCACTTACACTGTTGTATCATTCAAAACTTCTATGACAAAAGACTGACGACATTTTTCAGCCCCCACCATGAAGGAGTTAATCACACAGTGTACAAACATTTTATGTACAGATCACCCATAATGAAGCACCATGTTATGAAAACCATGAAAATCAATAAGTACCACTTTTTATATCAGATTTTATGGGTGGATTCATCCATATTATTTAGGAAGGTATTCTCAAAGGCTCACTTTAAGTTTACGTGCTTAGCTTTCTTAGACTGCCTGCATAATCAGCAGAATGGCTCAAACTACTTATAGGCCAATTTAAAGCCAAACCCAACTTAGTCTGCTCTACCTGCACTAACAAACTACAAAGCATCAGGCGTGGCTAAGGCTCAATCATTTACAATGTCAAATTGTGTTGCTTCTGAAAGATTTGTCCTCTGTAGACAGTATCAGGCTTATTTTAATCATTCTTCATATTTGATTGAGTTAATTTACAACCCTAATTGTCTCTTTCATTTTCATGGGTTTAAAAATATTTGGAACATTGAAATGAAAGAAAAGTCAAATCCATCCCACCATGAAGTCAACAAAAAACCTAATTGCATTAGATATAGCCAGCATTTCATATATGATATCAAATATGCCTGTATAAACAGCCTTGTGTTTAAATACATGAATGCTACAACCTGGAGAGCTTTCTCAAGATCAAGTTTTCAGTCTTTACAGGAACCAGAACCACTTTTTACTGCAGATCTAATGCCATTTCAGTGTGAAGTGCTTTGGGATGCCTTCCATAAAATATACTCTGCAAACGTAAGCTTAAGCACAATGGCTATAAGTACTTAATTAGGCATACATCCAGAACCACACCACAACACAGAATTCAGCTGTGATATTGAGATCATACTGTGTTACATATTTCCACTTTAACTATGCTAACTTCAAAACAGAGTGCTGCTGCAACAGATACATGTCATGTGTAACTGCATTAATGTTCTCTACAAGAGTTGCTTGTTTTTGGCCTGCTGTTGCTGTAACAGTCTGTTTCAACTTAAAATGACCGGTACTGAAGATGAAGCATTTCATTAGAAGAATCCCTTACCACTTCCTAAAAGGGAGAAAATGTGGTAAAATCAAAGTTTCTTTTCCATGTCTATTGATTTCTACAGCTTTCTTCCCCTCAGGAGAGCGAAAATGATTTTGTACTGGTAGTGCATGTACTGCTGTTCTATTACCATGTCTCTGAACCTTTAAAGATGCAAATCATGACACTCCTCTCTAAGGTTGCCTTTAGTTTACTTGGACATAAGATGTAACTTTTTGCAGCTTTGATTCCTAATGAACCATACATATATTCCATTTCTACTCATTTCCAAGAAAAGTAGTACAGTGGTATTTATGTTGGGAGACAGCTATCTACAGCTGTTACAAAAATGCTAACAATTTGATTGTCTCACTGGAATGTAATGGTTTATTACCACATATATTAATTATCTCATCAAAATCAACTATTCTGAATATAATTATGCAGAAAGGATGATTTTACATCACCTTTTGTAATATCTGTGAAAAAAAGCTAGAGCAAATACAAAGCATAATATTTATTTTCATAAGCCTAGCCAATATCTAACACAATAAATAAAGCCTCTCCCTGAGGCATCTGAAATTCTGGAAAATGAATGTGAAACTGCAGTGACAGTGTTGTATTAAAATAAATCCAACCTGAGACAGAGAAACTGTTCTTGCCATCAGTGTTTTTGTTCTCTTAAATCCAGGATCGTTTTCTGCAAGGACATTCATGGTTGTCTTCCCAATAAATTCCAAAGCATCCAAGCCTCCAGATAATACACTCTTCCCCTGCATAAAAGAATGAAATGTGGTTATTTCCTTTACAGTTCATGCTAATAGGAACTGTAAAGAGTATTACATTTGCTGACATCATCTTAGGACATTCAGCTCCCTAGATTTTCTCTGCTTTAGCTAACAATAGGATTTCGGTGCTCATACAATTATGTCACATTGTTCTGAATCTATTTTTTTTACGTTGAAAATGCAACTATGCAAATATTTGTAGTTAATTAAAAGCCTCAGACAAGAGGAAATAAAACACTCGTTGATAATGAGAATTTTAAGAATACTGCTTCCATCTTCAGCAGCAACAACTCTTTGGGAACATTTTAGGCAAGAAAAATATGGATCCAAAGCCTATCATGAATAGAATGAGGCTGCCTTACTGAACTGATTTCTAAAATCTTGGTGTGATTACTCTGGAAACGTCTATAGAAATGCAGTTGTTTCTCCTGTGTATTTTTACTAGCATTATCCCATGCTCACAATTTTTCAGCTACGTTGAAAATAAATTCCCATTGGCTAATGATTTCAGTTTCAGTGGAAATAGCTTTAAATAGGCTGATTAGAAAGCTGTTTTTACAAAGACCTACAACCTAAAACAATAATTGTTAAATGTGACCTGCACTGAAGCAAAATGATGGAAAAATCCCAAGAGAAGAGAGGCCCACTGAAACAACTCACTGTGTTCTGTACAACATTAGTGATAGCTGACAACATCCCACGAGATCCAGATGAAGGAGAAGGAGGAATATTCTCCGAAGAGCTTTGGTCAGGAGAATCTTCTGCTTCTAACAAACAACAGCAAAAAGAAAATTAAAAAAAAAAAGGGAGCAAGCTATAACATCCTTTCACCTCTAAAAGTCACAAATTACAGTAAATGGGATCCTGTGATCAAAACCTTAAAGTTTTGTGAATTGGATTAATTTGGCAGTGTCAAAAGTGTCAAAGATTTCAGTGAACTTGAACTTACGTGTAACTGATGTTTCAGCTGCAGGATGCTCTGCTGCTTCTGAAGGTGCTGAACTTGCATGATGAATTCCAAGAGTAGTTTCTGCTTTTTCTCTTACTGCTGTTATCCCATGACCTGCAGCAAAAAAGCACTTCAGATGATATGATGTGAAAAGTTATTCCTAACAGCACATAACATCCTTATGCACCATGAATGATCACCAAAAATAACTCATAATCGGAGTAAGTATTGAAGCTACCTCACTTGCTTGTTTTCTAGGTCAATAATTCACTTGTCCTCCTACATCCAGTACATTAGCTGACTAGAAATGATAAAGCTAAAATATAATACAAACAACACTAGATGAAAAACGTTTCTTGCACAGTGCACACTCACTGCATCACTTTCAGAGCTGATCATTTCCAGCAGTAGGACAACACAGAGTACATGAATCATCTGTCCAGGAAAAGTATTAATGGCAGTTCAGTACTTCTTTGCCTCCCTACCTCAAATTGAACTGTAAATACATAAATAATTTTAGTAGAGCCATTAATACAGATGCTCTATTTCATATCCTATATTAATATACACATATACATATATACGTATGCATGTATGTGTATATATATAGTCACACAAATTCTTGAAAGTCTCATTAAAGAAAGATATGGCAAAACTATTTGGAATGAAGTAAGAAGGAGGAAAGGTTAAATTTATGATTGTGATTTTCATGTGGGTTGGACATCAGATGCTCAATGAGTTCAATAATAAATATGCTACAGAAAACATATGGGAAGTAGCACTACTGAAATATGGCATACAAGAAAACTGCAGGAAAACACAATGAAAAGAACAGATGTTCCCTTAGGAACAGAGTGCCAGAAACAAGTAGTTTATACTCTCATATAAAAAAATGACATCAGGCCCTGATGTATTACACTGAAATGGCATGGAAATGCTCTTACCTGTCTAAAGAAAATACGGGCTTTGTCTATTTTATCTCATGTCTTACAACTGCAAAGGACACACTAGGTTATCTGCCACAGCAATGTATGTCACTGCTGGGTAACTTCTTGCCTTTTGTAAAGCCTGCTCTGATGCAGATACTGAAGACTGAAGCACTGCTCTGGCTAATCCCAATCTCCCGGGCATTTTAATTGGTTCAATGAAAACAGTAGCATGAATAGATTCTCAAATAACTTCTTTACTCATCAGGTTCCCAGGACTCACTTAAATAACTACCAATCATGCTGATAAATTGAAGTAAAAGGTACTTGGTATCACATTCCTTTCCGTTTCTGCTGCTCACAAGTTTTTCAATCAGCAAAAGAATTCCATTTTTTCCATTGATCTCAATTGCTTACAGACTTTGACTTGATAACTAAACATTACCATCTGTAATTATACAAAAATTTAACTATTAAGTAAAACTGTCAAGTTTTTGTAAAAAATGCATGGATTTGCATAAATTACGGTTTTGCAGACAGGCTTATATCCCCCCATAGCCTTACAACACGTGGCATTTTCAAGGCTGTGTTTACATGCACTAGAATGACAAGAAAAATCTTTCCGCTCAGCTACAAGTGGTTTTGCTGAACTAAGCTGCATGGCACATTACCTTTAGCTACAACAACAAAACCAGATGAAAACAGAATACTGCAACTGAAGCAACACAGCAGTGTTAAGATACACACACACATACAAATGCCACAGAACTACATGCTGTGTTGGAAATGAAAATGATTATCCATGATTCCATAATGCACAGAAATACAAGGGACTATGAGAGAAAAGCCTACATTTTAGGGGGGTGATGGCACACTGTTTTATGTTAACTTCATAACATAACTGAACTGCTATCGTAAACTTGGAACCACCTCAGGTGACCCCATTTACTCATCCATAATAGCAGAAGTGGAAGAGCTTTGGTAAGCATATGATTTTTTCTGTCTTGTTGGTTTTGTTTTTCTTGTCTGCATGACTTCCTTGCTGGTAACTTCAGCAGAACATTATTGTTCAGCTTGCTGGGTGCTATCGTTCATTTGAAGAGGAAACTTCCTCAAGCACTTCCAAAAACCCCGGCCTACCTTTGAGTTTACATGATCTGCCCAAGGCCAGATCACAGTGAACACAAATGCTTTAGTCAGATACATCCCACTTCACACCAGGCACTGTTACCTTCAACCTCCCAACTTAGCAGGCTTGGATTGCCTGCAGAGCTGAAAGAGGCAGACAAGCAGCTCTGGAGGGCAGTACTACACATCTGAAGTCACAACTGTCCTCGGCAGTTACCTCCATTCCCTGTCAACCTCATGCTCCCAGGCACTCTGTAGAGGGAGGAGGACCTGGAGATACTAGCCCTGGATACCACAAGTCTTTCTACCACAGGATAATTCCAATTAAAATTTCATCTAGATAAATGAGGGAAGCTTCATCTAAAGATTTCAGCTAAAGATTAAAGCCTTCATACAGCATCTGAAACCAAGGAACCTGAACATGGCTAGAGGGAATTGCTCCACTATATGTGTAAAAGTATGTGGAAAAGGCAGCTGTGCTCTGGTCATGTGTGAGCAAACCACACTCACTTTCAGGCTACCCAACTGCCACTTCATTCACTTCAGGGCTTCAGCAAAACTACCTTACTTCTACTTAAAAGAAAAGCACAGGCTAGATTCTGATAAGACTTATGCTATCCATGCTATGAATAATTCCAACTAAGCTCTGAAATGAGATTGCTTTCAGATCTCCTTATAGAATTTATAAAAGTTTTTAATAAAATA
>PPHD01021384.1:1651-13273 GCA_002909625.1 Bambusicola thoracicus | reverse complement strand
CCCCCCCCCCCCCCCCCCCCCCCCCCCACACCCAAAAAAGGCTCTGGACTGAATCAAATGTGTTTACTCCTAATTCATGGAGTATTTCCCTTCCCCCCACGTGTGGGCTGTGCCAGAGTCCCATTGCATTGGCACCGCATCCCCATCACCATGGGGTGGGACCCACCAAGACCCCATTAACTCCGCAATGAATTCTGAGTCAGGATTGGGGGTGGGGGACAACTGGGTGGCACCTCGAGGTGGAGTCAGCCCTGCAGTTGTCCCTCCTGTTATTATTTATGGGCTTGGGAGCCTTTTGTGATAGGGATGCGGTTTGATCCCTCGACTAGAAAGTATCTGCTGCTGTCTCACCCCTTCCCGAGCAGGCTGAGGGCTGAGGCTGCTGATGCTTTCTGTTTTCATCTGTAATAATTGCTTAATGGTGACGATTAAGCTTGGCAACGCTCTGCAAGCTGTCACTCTTGGAAAGGCTCGTGATTTTTTTCCTATTTTGGCTGCTTGGGAGATAGTCTGCTCTTTTATTTATTATTGTTGTTATTATTTTGTAGCCCTTATTTTCTTCCAGCAGCTCAAAGAGGAACAATCTAACTGCAGTTTTGGATGAGGGGCTGCTGACCTCAGCCTTCATTTGCAAACTGTGACCTTCAGGGAGAGCTCCATCCATAGCGCTCCGACAGCATCCAAAAGCAGGGAGCTCCTTATGGAGCTGCTGTAAATCAGAATCAATGCAAAGGCCCTCATTCGGGCACTGCAATGGGCTGCCCAGAGAGGTGGTGGAGTCTCTGACCCTGGAGGTGTCCAAGGAACGTTTGGATGCTGTGTTGAGGGACGTGGTTTAATGAGAGCTATTGGTGATGGGTGGATGGTTGGACTGGGTGATCCTGTGAGTCTTTTCCAACCGTGGCGATTCTATGACTCTATGTTCTCCATGGCGTTAAACCTGCACCGAGCAAGAGTATGAGCTTGGGAAACCTCTCTACGTTGCTTTTGGGGTGAGGGTGGATGCAAGCAAAGCAGCGAGATGTTCAACCCCCAGTGAAGCGTTGTGCCCATCACTACAACGCTCATGCAATTATCTTGCGGTAACATTGGTCTTTGCCCACGCGTGTGTTATGAGGTATATTAACGACGAGCAGCCTTTGGAATTGAATCCCCAGGCTTTAATGGGCTGTTTCCCTCCACCAGCAGACGTGTGCTCGCGGCCATCCCATTGCTGAAAACGCTCTGTTTTAGCAAAAGGGGGAAAATGGTCCACGTCACCCTGAAACGTTAGTGGAGTAATTGGGAGACGCAGCGAAACGACGCACTAAAACACCCCATAAAACCCAAGTGCTTCATCACCATAACGGATGAAAATATATGATTGCCAAATAAAGAAAGCCCAACGCTGGGCTGTGTCGGATGGCTGCGCTCTGTGAGCGCTCGTTGGCACTGAATGGAGGCTGTGATGGCAGTTGGCCTTGCGGGGGTGGCACTGCCCCCAGTTTGGGGCCCATAGGATCCCAGTCTGGGGCTGCAGGTGGGTCTGGTGCCGGATTGTATGGCGTTGTCCGCTTCATCTCCCGTTTTCCTGCCCTTATTGATGTGTGGATGGAGAGCTGAGCCCTGTTTGTGCTCCTATAGCCTCTCCTCCTCCTCCCACCAACGCAAAATCACCTGCAAGCAGTACGAGGAAAAAGGATTTTTACTTAAAAATATTAAAAAAAAAAAAACAAAAAAAAAAAACCATAATAATTACCACTCCTCTTTTTATTCATAGTAGCTAATTCCATTAATTATGTTATGATGCAATTAAGCATTTCATTTCCTAGCTATTAAAGCTTAAATTATTTATTAATAATTACAGATCATTAGCTGATAATGTTCAGTAGGCAGCTCGGGAGCTGAATAATTCATCTGCTGAGGATCCCCCTCCCGCCTTGAAACGTGGCTCTAACCTTTGCCTGCGCGTTTGGGTGCTCATTGTACAGCCTGGGGAGCGAGCGGCCCTTCCAATGGCACTGTGGCCACGGCCTGCAAAATCCTTGGGGGTTTTTGGCCCTTCCACCCCATGAACAGCGAAGCAGAGGCCGGCGCTGCTCCTCCTGCTCCAGCCTTGGCAATGGGCACGTGGGAAAACGCAGCTTGGGATGCTGGGTTGGAGCCCTGCGCCTCGGGGGAGAGAGTAAAAGGCACTTCAGTGTAACGCAATTAATTGCTTAATGCTTGTATGGCACTTTGGGGATGTAAAGAGTGAGGTAAGAGCCCGGCGTTGCTGCTGTAAGCTCTGAGGAGTGGTGTGGTGCGCTCAGAGCCGGAGATGTGCTCAGCATGGGGGTGGGAGTCCATTCTTCTCCCTTTTCCCGTTTCCCCCCACTTTTGACTTTTCCCTCTCTGCGTTGTTGGGGAAAAGGGAGAAGGGGGAAAATGGAGTCTGGAGGGGTGTGTTACCTTTGTAACAAGGAAGCATCCTGTCCTTATTGCAAAGCTCGCAGGAGCAAAAGTTTGGGCTGAGCCCATAGCGTGGGATGCAGAATCAGTGCTTCTCCCCAGGAAGCACCGATCCCATCCCATTCCCTGGGCCGGGGATGCTCTGTGCTGGGATGGAAATGGAAATTGCTCTTCAGAGCACAGATTGGCTTGGAAATGGGGATCTGTTGGGGAGCAGGGTGGAGGAGCGACTGGGATAAACCCAAGGGATGAGTGGGATAACAGCTGCAGGAGTTGGGATTCCATGGGAGCCATTCCTGGCAGCGCGTGGAGCAATGCGCGCTGCAGCCAATTGAAGGACGCTCTGATATCGGAGCTGAACACCAACACAAGGCCCTTATGTAGGTGTAGATGTTTGTATGGACACCTCTAAGAGCCCAACACTGCCTGGTGGAGGGCAGCAGGGCCGGGTGGGGACATTGCTGCTCTTCCCATCCCCTCCTCACGCCTCCAACTAAGCCGTCCAAAAGACATCTCCAAAGTTCTCCTGGAGGTGGGGACCGAACGCAGCACCTTCCATCAAGAGCACAGCTCCCTGCAAAGAGCGGGGAAGGGTTTTGTTGCCTGTCTGCCTTCTAATGCTTCTTACCATCAATTAACATTTCAAAATGAGACGGCGTTCTGGGCTGAAAAAGCCGGAGGTCTCAATTTGAAAGCATCGGAGTTCGACTTTCTGATTATTTCAGCTCTTTTCTTTTGTAAGCGGGGGAGAATTCATTGAAACGGATCCTTTTCAGTGCCGATTCTGCTTCTGATAAAACAGTGTTTTTTAATTAAAGGGAAGATTACCGGCGGTGAGGCTCCATTTGCTCGCAGAGTTAAAGAGGGGCTGTCGCAGCGATGGGGACAATGCGTGTCGAGACAGACAGCTCTCAACCCACACCCAGCGCTGGGAACTGTGTCCAGATGTAATTAAGATGAGGGCTGCCCTAGAAATGCCTCGAACTGCAATAAATAATTCATACGGGCAAAAAAAAAAACAGAGGAGGTTTGCAAGGCTGCGTTGGGATGTTCCAAAGCAGGGGCCATTGGCTGGAAGCCCTCACCATGACGAGAGCAGCTCTAAGGCAAAAAGGAGATTGCATTTTCCCATGTAGCATCCCATCCGTGCTGTGGCAGGCTTGCTAAAAGCCTTGGATCTTTCAAATAGCTCTGATTCAATGAATGAAGGGGAGGGAAGGATGAATCGATGTCAGCAATAAACAGAATTTGTTGCATAAAGCCTGGCTTGAAATCCAAGTCGTGGAGTGGAGCTGAGGCTGCCTTTTAAACTTAATTATGCACATGTTTCTCAGCCAGAGTTTATTGAATCATATGGTATCAACCATAAACAAACACTAAAAACCTGGCTGAGCTGATTGCTGCGAGCAACAAAATGATCTTTAAAGACCAAATATTTATTTCACAATCCCAGAGGTGGGAGGGAGGCGGTGGGATCCCCGTGCAGGAAACCTCCCCATTGCTGCTCTGTGCTGATGCCTCATCCCTCATCCCCAGCCTTCAGGGGATGAGTTGGCGTTGGGGTGATGGCTTTGGGGCGGTGACGTTGGGGTGATGGCGCAGGGTTGGTGGTGTTGGGGTAGGAGCATCGTGGTGGTGGCGTCAAAGGACGCTCCCCACAGCGTGGGGATGGCACAGTGCTCTTCTGCAGCACTGACCCGGCTCTTTGCTCTCCTATTTTTCATTTCTTTTTGGAGGGGAAAGGGCTTCCAGGCTGCTTGAGGTCTGTCGCTGCCCTGTGCCATTCACCTGGATGTGGTTTGTTCCCAACCTGCACAAAGTGGGGATGCAGCCGTGAGCATCCCCTCCACCCGTCCCCAGCCCTGAAGGGCTTCGTTAGGGGAAAAAGCTGAGGGTTGAAAAGAGCCCCATGCTGCTTTGGGGACAGCTCAGGTGGGCACCACGGGAACATCCATAGGGTACTATGGTTAGGCTGCGGTTGGACTTGATGATCCTTGAGGTCCCTTCCAACCTGAGTAATTCTATGATTCTATGATCCCTTCTTCCCCCTATACCCCACAAACTGCTCCCTTCACCCATCCCCAATGTCTTCCCTGCGTACCCACGGTGCGATTTGGTTATGCAGCTTCCCATATCCCAAAGGGGAGGAAATATTTGTTTGCGGTTGGATATTTATTGAAGAAATAGAAGATAGATATCTTTTTTTGGGGTGGGGGGATGAGAACAAACAGAGCAGCGGAGGCCGCCTCCATCCGCTGCCTTATCGGCTCTCCAGCCCTCCCTCATCTGCTTTGAAATCTCTGCAATTTACTCTTCCTTCCCTTGCAATGTTGATGGCTTTTATGTTGTTTGAAGGTTATTTATAACAATTATGTAAGGAAGAAGAAGCGCCACGGACTGAGGTAATTTGCTGTAAAACATCCGAAACGCGAAAAAAGAATTAATAAATAAGTAATCATAATCAGCCGTCGCCTTCTTCTGCGGCGTCCCAAGGCGCCCATTGCTGCAGCAGAGCCCATCCTTGGGGTGAGCAGTGCTGACCTGTGGTGCTCGCTTGCGATCGCGCCCAAGCAATTAAATGCAATTAAATTCTCCTTGGGAAGAGACAGCGGCGATGGAGGAGGCAGCGCCCGCAAGTGGGAGCGATGCTGCAGGGTGAGAATGGCGGTGGGGCTGCAGGAGTGTGGCCAAGCAGTGAAGGGAATGAGCTTTTGCCCGTTGTCCCTGCAGGGCCGGGAGCCCTTTGTTGGTGCTGGCAGCAGTCGGAGGGATCGCGGCTCTCTGTGGCAGGCGGCTGATTCAGGTCTGCCTCTGCACATTTGATGAGGGTGGCTTAAAGGGAGTCGCCCCACGATAAGGCGACCAAAAATGAGGAGCAAAGCTGAGTGGAAATGAATGAATGAATTTGTCGGGCTGAACAACTGTGCTCAGTCACGAGCAGAGGGAAGGCAGCGAGTGCTGATGTGGCGTTTGCATTCTCCCTTTGGTCTCTCCGTCATTTTGTTGACCCTCTCCCGCTCCGTCCTCCCCAAGCAAGAGGAAGAAACAGAGCTAAATGAGCCAAGTGCATTGAGTAACATGGAGGTACCCATCACCCTGCTGCAGGACGTCCCCGTGTCCCCATGGCAAGGCTCATTTCCATCCCCATCCAGGCTGAACCTTGGCATGGGGGCATGGGGACATGCACAGCCCCTTGCAGCTGTGCCTTCCAGCGCCTCTCGAAGGATGAAAACCATTTTCTTCTCTTCCCGTGCATGTGCTTTTGTTTTCCCTTTGCTTTTCCAGTGACATAATTGCCTCAACGGCAGGCGTTTAAGCAGCATCATAAACAAGATGGTACGTAAACGGAGCGAAAATAGGGAACAATTGACTGTAAATAAATACACAGGTAACAAGAACGATAGCAAAAAAAATGGTCTGATTAGACAAAAGCCATCAGACATGAGCTGGGTGACAGCCCGGGCTCAGAGCCATGCAGGCTTAGGGCTGCAATGAACCATGCCAAGGAGCCTCAGGGCGCTGCTGGCTGCATCCTGCAGGGCTTCGGGGGGATCCCACGGCACCCCCATTTTCCTGCCCTTTGGGATGCCCCATAGTAGTCAAACACTGCCATGCAGGCAGCCCCCGCCGTGCTGCCCTCCTGCTTTGAAGCCGCCTTGAAAGAGAATTTCCAATCAGCCCATTTGTGCCCGGTTTTACTGGGAGGCACCAAGGACTCCGCTCTCCCTCTCCCAGCCCGTGTGGTTCGGAGCCAGAAGTCTGTTCAGGGGCTGTGGGTGATTTTCTCATGTGAAGACAAAGGAGTTTTGCTGTTTGGTGTTTTTATTTAGTGTGGGGAAAAAAAAACACGCATTTCAGTGATGTTTGCGAAGTCACCGTGGGCTCTTATCAGCCCTTTCCATTTCCCAAGGAATCCCATTCTCTTTTCTGTCCTCTGCGAGCTCGAGACCTAGATCTGAAGAGCTGTTCATTATCTGCTTTGCCTTCTGATAAGCTCCTGTTTATGAATTCGCCTCCCCTCGTATACATCTCCATTTGTTCCTCCTGATCTATTCGTTTTATC
Source organism: Bambusicola thoracicus (assembly GCA_002909625.1). NCBI lineage: Eukaryota > Metazoa > Chordata > Aves > Galliformes > Phasianidae > Bambusicola > Bambusicola thoracicus. Next base: position 6,780 of record PPHD01021384.1, on the reverse strand, counting down.
CCGGAGATAAGGCTTTTTCCCTGTGGCTGGCGCTGCTCCCTCCACGAGCCATTGGGTTTCGCCTCTGTTGGGATGCTGGGAATGCTGATTGGGATATTTGGGTTTCCGCCTCCCAGCTTTGGAAACTCTCCTTTCTTCCACCCCTATGACTTCCCATGAAGGACAGGGAGCGGTGCAGCTCTTAATGAAGCGCCGCTTTATTACATCCTAAGGATAAGGTGATGGTTGTGGTCTCCCCGGTAAATATTTACCGACTGCGAAGTTTTCTCCAGTAATCATTTGGGGGAGAAAAAAAAAAGGGCGATTCATCACGCTGATGTCAGATCATGGCCTCTTTGTTCCTTGTAAAAGCCAGATCCATCACGCTCCTTCAGAGCAAGGACACGCGGAAGGTCTCTGTCGCCGCCATGAAATATGCCATGCGGCAGAGGCCACCATGACCGCGGCTGGGAGAAGTTTGAGCGCACCCAACTTTTCCTTTTAATTACTCCTGAGCTTTTCCCTGAGGTTTGAGGCTGGAAATGAGGAGGCTGAGGCAACGTGAGGGCGCTCCGGGATGGAAATGTTCCTGCAGAGAGGGGGAGGTCTGCAGCCGAGAAATGGGCTGGACTCGAGGGATGCTTGGCTGGGCTGCAGGGAAAACCCAAATCCCTCCCTGGGGTTGCTTATGGATGGAAGGGGCAAACGTGTGCTTCTGGGCTTAAAAACCAGATGGAACAGCGTTCATTAGGGATAGGGCAGGAGGTTGCAGCAGGCAGTCCCTCAGCTCCCTGCTGGCTTTCCAGTGGTGCTCCAATGAGTGCATCCAGCTGCTGGGATCCTGTCTGTCCTTGTAACTGCAAGGCAGGGTGAGCAAGCTGGCTCTCCTGAGCAGCATGCCAATTGTTTGCCTGTGTGCACAGCTGTTCAAAGACAATAAAAATTACCCTCCTGCCCCGCAGATTTCTCTCTGACATCCCATTTGGGCTTGATTTGTGGGAGGAGGAGTCCTGCGCTGGCGTTTGGGCAGCAACGATCAGGATGCAGGGAGCAGAGCATCCTTCCTGCAGGATTAAAGATGCACGAGCAGATAGGGAGTGTAAACGTGACTCTGCTGGGAGCCGGGCTGCTTTGCTGGCTTCACCCTCAAGCCCTTTGCACTCCGCTTCCACTGTGGGGATCCTGGAGGGTGGCTGAGAGCAGATGGTGAGGCAGAGGACCAACGCATCCATCACGTTTCATGCACGTCCCTATGGCTATGGAGGCAACAAGCCTAGCCAGCAAGGGGCTTATTGCTGTCATAAAAGGGGGTTCTGTGCACGGCTGGTTGTGCTCGTATCCTGTATCAAAATCACAGTGCCTCCTGCAGGAGGAGCTTGTCTGGATGCCCTGGCCACGGCTCGCACCCCAAAATGAGATGTCCACTGCCAATGCTGCCCTCTGCATCCCCAAATTCCCTCTGTCACCATACGTCTGCCCTGCCCACCACCCCTCCCAGAGCCCCGACGTGCTGCTGAGCCTCTGACGCTATCTCAGATCTATTTCAAGGCTGTTATCACCCTCACCTCTGGACACCGAGATGTTTTCATCTTCAGCTCCCCAGCACCCGGAGCTCTGCTCACACCCCCGCTGCTGCCGATATTGAGCAGCTCTGGGCCAATCTCCCGGTGCCGAAGGCTCTGTAGGGGATTGGGAGCGAGTGGAAACCCTGCAGAGAGCGGGATGGGGATGGTGCAGGATGGAGATGATGTGGTGTTGGCAAGGCAAGGAGTTGGTTCCGTGCAGGGAGCGATTGGAGCCGTCCTTCTCTCTCTCCTGGTGCGAGTTCTGCTTTCTGCGAGTTGCATTCCTCCTTCTACAGATTTGAGGTGTAAAAAAACCCCATACATAAAAGGGAATAGGGGAGGGGCAGGGGGGGGTTCAGCGCACCAGAGGGGCATTATTCGCATTCCGGTTCGTCTTCTGGATGTCAACTTGCGTTATGCTGAATCTCTCTAAATACTGACACAGCGCGTGGGCTTTGGGGTAGAGCTGCACGGCGAGAACTGCAGGGTGAAATTCAAATTGGCAGTGGGCGCTCGCCAGAAAGGCATCCCAAATCCGAACAGCGAGGGCTGAGCGGCGCACCGAAATCTCAATTAGCTCCAAATTAAGGCTGGTTGGGGGGGGCGGAAGAGGCGAGCATCAGTTTGCGTTGTCATTGCAGATGTGCCCTCGTTCCCATGGGAGAGAAGAGGGTGGCAAACCTCTGCCCTCCTGGGGAGACGCGTGGTGCTTCTGGAGCAGCTCACAGCTGGAGGTGCTGTTGCATTGCTTTTCCCCGATGGGGCACTGCCCTCTGCACAGAGGTGTTCCCACCCTGCTCCTATGGCAGCAGCCAGGTGCAGGTGCCCGCATCCCTCCTAGGGGAAAGGGGTTGCCATGGAAACCCATCCTTTTCCTTTTTTTTGACCACGTTCTGCACCACCATTCCGAAGGGGACCTGTAGTGGGAGGGAGCGGATAATAAGTTTGGAAACGAGAAAAGGCAGAAGGAAAATGAGGTGCTGGCAGCCCCCATGCCAGCCCCACTGCCCATCGTGGCCATCCTGGTGGTATTTTGGCTTCCAGGCGCTGTCTCTGCGCTGAGCCGCCTCTCGCAGCCACCTGAACTTTCATTCCAAGGGGGACCAGCACGAGCTCTAACATTTTCTTGGAGGAAAAGGTTGTTACCGAGATTATTGACCTGGAGGGCAGAGTTAAAACAGACTGGAAACCGTAAAAAAGAAAAGATTCCATTTTCCACCTGGACTATCAAGGCTCCCAGCAAAGTCTTCTCATCTCTTTTCTTCCCCCTTTTTCTTTTCCTGCTAACAGGCATTTTTTAAGGTCACGGTGCCTGCTTGCTGTGCATTATCAAGTAATTTGCACAATCTATTTCTTCCCTCTGTGTATCTTTACTGATAATGTATCAAATGCCAGAGTGCTAACAGGAGGTTTCGGTGCAGGTGTTTGCTGTGTAGGCAGCAAGAGCTGAACTGTGCCTCCAAAGGGTGGAGGTGAGAGCTGTGAGCTGTGGGGAGGATGGGAAGGAAGGTGAGGAAAGGTGGCAGCCGTGAGTTACGCTAGCAGGAAAACCACTGAATGAACCATCAGTATTATTGTGCTGGGTGAAGATACAGTGGGGATTCACCCAATGGGGGCTGCCTCCTTGAGGTTAGGGAGAGTCTTCTCTGTCCTGATGCCATGAGCAAGAAAAGGGCAAAAGAGATGCTCTGGGCACATGTAGTGCTTTCTGGGACTGGAGCTATGCACGTGGCTGGCATTAGCCATTGAGGGATGGAGGCAGCCAGCAGCCTCAGGGTGCCCATGCATGATGCTGGCTGCCAAAATGGTCTTGGGATGGAAGGTTCTGTGGGAAGGTATCGATCTGGGCTTGCCCTGGGTTCAGTCCACTTCGCTTCAGCCGTAGGCAAAAAGTCTCTTTAGTCATCTACTTCCCCCTACAGTCACTGGGAAGAAATAGCATCTCCGGCAGCAGCACAGAACTGCTCCCCTCAGAGCCATCTGCTTTGTCTGTGCACGGTCCCTGTGTCACCACAGGGCTCTGGGGTGAGAGGATGAGTCCCACATGGAGCTGCGTGATGGAGCAAAGCAAAAATACCCCCAAATCTGGCTGGTGGTCACCATCCCTTGGCTGGAGGAGCAAAGCATCTCTGGGCTGACCCCTCTTTGAGCGGAGCTTCAGGCCATTCTTAGAAACAGCTCAAAAAGAAGCAGCGAGCACCCAGAGCCCCGCAGAGCCCAGAGCATCTTTTCCCTGCTCCCTTTTCCGCTCGGGCTGCTGCTGTGCCAGGTGGAAGGCATTGCCTCCCTGCTGTGCCGCCGACAGATGCGCGCTGCCCCGCTCCTTCTGCAGCTGGCTCCCTGCCTTCCCCTTGCAGGAACGCGAGGAGTTTTTTGCTCTTTCAAAGTCCGTGCTGCGGTTGCCAGCACTGCACAGCCCTGCCCACGTCTGCTCTGCTCTCTAGAAGTCATTCTTGTTGGAGTAAATGGGAGAGCTCACCTCGGGGACAGCTCTAATAAATGGAGACAACAGGCAGCTTGGCGTTGGCCATTGATGCTGAGGCAGCGTCCCATCTCCATGCACGTGCTTTGGTCTTCAGGCTTTGCTCAGCCTCCCAAAGGAGGGACGAGGGCTGGAAATGATGAGTCGCTGTTTGATGTATGCAGAAAGCAAAGGGAGAGGGTGAGCTCCGTGAGAGAGCTCCGAGGTGCATGGGAACAGCTGCAGCTCCTCTGGAGCCCCCGGAGGATTACTTGTTTGGTTGGGCAGCAATAATTACAGATTCTGATGTGGTCAGGTATATTAATGGCCCTCTGAAAGCTTCAGATCAATGATGGAAGGGAGAAAAATAGAATACATGCATAATTAAAAAAAGAAGCAGCAGAAAAAAAAGGAGCAGAAACTTTGCTTGACATGGTGACATTACTGATTTTTTTATGATCTTCTCAAACACACTCCATAACAGTTGTTAATTTAGCAACGTTAATAGCTCATCCTTCAAATGTCAGGCAGAAAGCAAGGCTGCAAAATGGGATTACGATGGGCAGAGGGGAGGGGGGGATGAAAACAGGAACCCAAAGGCGATGGCACCGCGCCGGCTCATTCCAAGCACCCGTATGGCCACGGTGTGCCCATCTCAGCTCCGTCCCATTGGAGATGAACTCCTGGTCGCTGCAATCCATTGTGTTCCTATATTAGTCTTGTGGTCAGGCAGCAAAAGTGCAAATTTGATGGTGGGGGAGGGAAATAAGACCTCTTTCTCAGCGGAGCTCTAGTCCAACCTACCCCAAATTAAATGACAAAGCTTGTGCTGCGTACGGATGGCGCCGTGCAGAGATGCTCTGCTCCCCATGGCTTGGGNCATTGTGTTCCTATATTAGTCTTGTGGTCAGGCAGCAAAAGTGCAAATTTGATGGTGGGGGAGGGAAATAAGACCTCTTTCTCAGCGGAGCTCTAGTCCAACCTACCCCAAATTAAATGACAAAGCTTGTGCTGCGTACGGATGGCGCCGTGCAGAGATGCTCTGCTCCCCATGGCTTGGGAAGCTGCCGTGGGTCGTGAGATGCACCAAATGAGCTCCTGTCTTCCTCCTTCACTTTGGCTCC
>PPHD01021383.1:0-13273 GCA_002909625.1 Bambusicola thoracicus | reverse complement strand
CATTGTGTGAAACAATGAAGAAGGACAGTCAGTATGAATTCTCATTAATTTCTCATTGAGATTTATCTTTGATCTGAAAGCTGAGATTGAAAAAGCTCTTCCTTCCTCGTCTGAGATGGATGTGGTGCAACTGGGTTGAGGTCTGTCAAATGCCGGAGTATCAAAGATTTGTGAAGTGTTACAGAGTAGCTGGATATCATGTTTTCTCCTTAAAAGAAAAAATATCTGTCCTTAGTAGTGGTTAAGCCTGAGTTATACATCAGCAGACAAGAACAAGTGAAGTTAGATTTTTGTGAAGCCAGTCAAGCTTTCTTGATCTTTTCCACTGTTTCATTCAAAATGGATGAAATGAATGAGAGGTTGTGGAGTCTCCTTCTCTGGAGGTGTTCAAGACCTGACTGGATGCCTACTTGTGCAACCTGGTCTAGGGAGCCTGCTTTGGCAGGGGGGTTGGACTGGATGATCTCTAGAGGTCCCTTCCAGCCCCTACAATTCTGTGTTTCTGTGAACTGAGTATGTGGGAACTTGTGTTCAAATAGATCTTTACCTAATGAGGTATACCTTTATTGTCAACAAACTTGCAGAAAAAATGATGGTAATACATTCCAACTGCGGCAATTTGATAGGGAGGAAAGGGCTGTCTGCTCTGCTAGAGCCGAACTGCTGAGGTAGGTTACATTCAGATCCACCACAGCTTCGCCGTGTTCTGAAGGAAGGTGGTCTGATAAACATCCAAGTGCTCCAAAGTCACCGTGCAGCTTCCTTTCCCTTACAGAAGCATTTTATGCATTTTTTTTCTGCGATGAATCCCGATAAGGAGATGGCAAAATGTAATTTATTATGACTGTAATTTGCATACAGCATGATAAATTTGTAGGGGAGGGATATTGCAGAGTGAATGTTTTTCAACTGGCAGAAATTACTTCTGCTCAGTGATGTTATTAATCTGTGGCTCTTCAGAGAGGGCTGGAACATGCGGATGTTTGTGGTGGTCTAAGTTACAAGATCACATTTATTGTATCTTTTGTAGTGAAGCAAGGATGAGCTAATTGCTGTATTTCTCCTTAAATTCCATGTGAGATGCTTCTCATGGTACTGTCTTGCTGAATACAAAGTTAAACAAGCAAACTTCTCATTTATTAGGATCATTCTTTTTGATCTAGTTGGTTGTCTTTTAAAATAGAGAGAGAGTAAGCTAGACCACTTATCTGCATTTCCACAGGGAAGAGGCCTGTAGCAGCGTGGCAGCTGTCGTGTTTAATTGGTACAACAGGGTTTTTGTTCATTTCTATGTAGCTCAAGCAAGCTATTAAAACTGTAAACAAGAAGTATAATTGAAATCCTACCTCTTACACTATCCTGCAGTTTTATGCAGATGCTGTACTACATGTGTTCTGGGATGTTTTTCCTTTGTTTTTACAAGAATGTGAATTACAATTTCTGGAGAATAAAGGAGAAGCAAAGTTGTTTTCAATATGAATTTTTCCACTTGGACATGAACATTTGATAACTGGCTGGTTTTATACCTTTGGAGTACAGGGGCTGAAGGAAAGTCTTGTTTTACTTGAATACCGATTTGCTGAAGGAAATGGTTATAACCCAGAATTACAGGATTTGGGAATATGGAGAATATTGTTTACTGAATATTTATGTTTTAAGTGAGAATGTTTTAAAACAATATGTGACAATGACAACACTACTTCTACTGAACTAATAATTTCATTTTTCTTCTTTTTGCTTCATTGCAAAGCTAAGGGAGTTGTTTGTTCTTTCAAATTCTGTTCCCTTTGCAGTACTGTTGGTTTTCTCAGCCTTATTGTTGGTGTTGTCTCATGTGTGCAATTTTCAAAAGGGATCAAATAGTTTTGTGGTAAGAATTTGTGTTACAGCAACTTTTGTGGTGTAATGCAATAATGTAAATGCTTCAGCTATTGTCTGCACCTAGTAGGTCAGTATAATTTCCCAAGCTGTTATAAAGCTAGAAACTTCAGTTGTGATATGTTTACTTGCAACATGACATAAGACATCTTTGAAGTCCTTATTTTGAAGGAATTTTGACAATGTTAGTATTTTTCATCTAACAGACTTTCCAGGCTGCTATCAATCAAGTGTTTCCTGCCGAAGAGGACAGCAAAAAAGATGTGGAAGATAATTGTAAGTTATGAATTTAAAAATAATTTGAAAAAAAAAAAAAAGTGTGAGAACGTTGTTTGCTTACTTACAATATTTCCTTTTTGTGCTGTTTCTTCGCTTAAAATTGTGCATGAACTTTACTAACCCTTTAAACTGAAAGTAAGCCCATTTAAAATATAATCTACTGCATTTTTTTTTCCTAAATTTTCATCTGTGCACTTTAGAGGACACCCCATGGTTTCATGTGTTATTCTCAAATGAAACTATTACTTGACTGGCCTCAGATATACACAGCATCTTGATCAACTGCAATGACTATTTTGTGGCTAACTGTATATTTTACAGTGAAGCAAAAAAATTAGTTACTTTATCAGCCTCTGCATTTTCCTGCATGTAACCCATTCACTTCTAGCATTCCTGTGGAAGCATGGGTAGTTGCAAATGTCAAGAAAACCTTTCAGAATTTGGAGACAGGATTCTGGGTCTTATGGGGCCACTGGAAATGTAAACGGGTTATACTGAATCAGGCCAAGGAGTGATGTTGGAGAAGGACTTCTGAAGTGAATTTGCACGATACAAATTGTGTTGATATGCAGGCCTTTTATGTTGTTAAATATTTTGTGGCTTGTTGGGTAGAAATAAATTGAGTACCCAAATCTAGGGTGAGGAGAGAGAGTACTGAGAAAGATGCATGAGAAAACATCAGCTTTTATAGAACAGCTGCTTTTTGTGAACCAGTCTATTCATGGAAACTATCCTATTTTGAGGTTCTGATGAATGGAATTCTTTTGAGTATTTCTGATGAGGGTTAGTGGTTGGCCAAAGTACTGGTAACTTCATAAATGGGGGGAAAAGTAGCTTCTGTTGTGCATTTAAAATAAATTAAAAGTGGGACTTTTTAGAATTTGTTTAGATGATTTAAGATCCACAGTTTCTGTTGTGGAATAGTATTTATATCCCACGGCAGGAAGTACAACTGTTACAACTGCTCTGTAATAACAAGAAAAGGAGACTTGAGGCTTCTGACTGGACTTCGATGATGCAGTGTTTTTACAGGTGGAACCAAACTGGCAACTTTGCTTCCATTTGTTTGTATTTTTGTGAATGTAATGTGGGTAGAAACTTTTCAAAGTTGGTATCTGTCTTCGGTGCCCATGATGGTTGTTAGGGAAATGCATTGAATGTGGTCATCTGTCACAGTGATGCTACTGAGATGTCCTGGCATCTGGGTGTCCTAGTCAGGGAACTGAAAATTGGAATGATATAATAGATGTAATCTGAGATTTTAACAAACTACTATTGAATTAAGGTAGAATAATCTTCCTACTGAAGAAAACGTCTTATGGGTTTACTGAATAATATATAAAACTTAAAAATATTTTGCTCAGCAATCCTTTCTGTACCAAATATTTTCAGATTTCCAATGTATTCCAGATTTCCTACCTTCTGCTCAGCAGCTGGGGTTTATCTGTAGCATATATGAATCCCAAGTTTAGCCTTTTTCTCTCTCAGAGAAGATTGTGGGTAAGTTGTAGATCTCAGGAGGCATTCAAGACCAAGTTGGATGTGGCCCTGGGCAAACTGATGTAGTGGTTGGCAATTGTGCCTGTGGTAGGGGGTTTGGAACTAGATGGTCTTTAAGGTCCCTTCTAAACGAAGCCGTTCTGTGATTTGTGCTGAGTGTCGTTGATATTTAAGAAGAGCATGTTAAATATACGTCACTGGGAAACCTGACAAACTACTAGGTACCTTCTGTCTCTCCTTATAGCTTTGAAAAATCCTGAAGAACTAGTTAATCATACACTTACCATTCGAACCTATCCTTAGTGATTAACTCCCTTCCAGGGAGTAACCTGCTGAAGTATTCTTATTTTTTTTCCCCACCCTTAGTCTTCCATATCTCTAATATGCTGGCTGCAGGAGAGCACCTTTTTGTGAACCTAGCCCTTCCTCAAATGTTAGTATTGCAAATGGTACAGAGACAAATTATTTACATTTTCTTGTGATTAACATTCTTCTTCCACTCCCCAACAACCTCAAGCTTACTCAACTTTAGGGGGCTGTTACCACATGTGGAACTTCTATTTTGTTATGACATAAAAAGAAGCCATAAAAGGAAGGAATGGGGAGGTCAGGATATCAGATAAGAATTATTTTTAAAAAGTGTCCAACAGACAGAGAACCCTGTAATTACAGGATAAAACATAATCTTCCATATAAACCCTGCTTTATTGTATGCACAGGAGAGCCAGCATGTATGGATTTGACATTGGCATTTCCTAACATTAAGTGCCTGACTTAATTTCTGTGAACTTTGTATATGTAAATAAATATGTGGCTGTGCACATACGCTGCTTATATTTAGGAATGAGCAATATGAATAACAGTAGTTCTCTCTCTGGTTACTGTCTTTGCCTCTGGACGTGGCTGCTGCTTTTATGGAGTTTATTCTAAAGAACATGCATTTTTTGAAATTGCTGTCATAAACTTTATTTTGCACATCTCGCATTGAGGTGACAGTGTTTCTCTTGGAGACAAGCTCCCATTACATGGTGAATCTGTAGGTCATAGAATCATAGAATCACAAGGTTGGAAACGACCTGCAAGGTCATCTAGTCCAACCACCTTCCCATTCCTATTAGTACTACAAGCTACTAAACCATTTCTCATAGCTCCTCATCCAGGCGCCTCATCCAGTGCCTCCAGTGCCTTTAATGAGGACTGGGATCCTTTTGCTAAGAGAGTAGTGGGGATTAAAAGAATGTTGAAATTTGAGGTCCTTTGTTGTTTGGATAATTACCAAGGTTTTTTGGAATGTCTATTTCCTTTAAAATGTAATGCAAACCACATGAGGTTCATCTGAAGATGCAGTCAAGGAAGAAGTTTGTTTCTTCTGAATTTTAAGGGTACAAAGACAATTACTATACACCAGTTTCTTAACTCGGTATTGAGAATTAAAATGATTAAACATAACCAACAACATTCAAAATTTACAACCACCCCCTCACCAACACCCACAGGGAGAAGGAGATTTCAGCTTTCATTGGAGCAAGCAGAAGTTTCTGGTTCATTTCCTTCTGTAATGTCTCTTTCAATTGGGACAACCTCATTCCAAGAGATGACTACAGAAATAGGTTTGCTAGGGCAGCCATGCAATTTGTGGTCTAGGAGCCTCTGACATAGCAGGTTTGTATGTACAAGAGATTTTTCAGAGAAGGATGGTTTCTTCTAAACAACCCAGAAGCTGCAAGGTCCTTTGAGAAATGTGAATGCCTCCAGTCATCTGAAGTAAAGCTATATTTTAGTTAGGGAAGGAAGCGCTGTTATTCAGTGGAGCTGCACAAGCCAGAGGGAGGCTGCAAACCACTGCTGAAGTGACCTTTGCTTCCAACTGGTTTTGGTATACGTCATGGGAGGTACAGCCACTCCCTATTCTACTGCCAGTATCTTTTGAGTCAGTAGAAGGAACGTTGAGGGAGAAGTTAGGAGCTGCTTGCTGAGCTTCAGGCTTCCTTTCTGGGTGAGGTGTCTGAGCAGATGGACTACAGGCAGTGTGAATTTGCAGTCTGTCTTGCATATCCGTAGAAATAAGCTATAATTTAACATCTTTTTCAACCTGAGCAATTCTATGGTTCTATCATTTGTTTTTCTCTGCTGGGGCCCTTCAGGCCCTATAGCCTAGTGGCATTGGTTCCACTTGGCTCAAATTCAGAAATGACACTCTCTAAGCTTTGTTGGTCACTGTGTAATGATAATGTATATATGGGCCTCATGTAAAGTAGGGGATTGCAGTTATCACTCAGTGCTTATTCTATAAACAGTAGTTAAATGTATACAACTTTTCAAGTGCCACTGATATTTAAGGTACAGTAAGTATGGTAGACAAAATGGTGTTCTGCACTTGAATTTTAGGCAAATAGACAAAGATGACCAGACATATTTGAAAACTGAGGCTGCGTAATAAGTAGTGCTCTCTGAAATTTTGGACTGCCAAACACATTCCTGAGTTTTATAGCTAAAAACAAGGCCTAGCTTTGCCAGTGTGTTGAAACTGTGTGTGTGCCTGCTCTCTGCCTTCCTTTGCCTTTTTCTCACGCACTGGTGGAATTTGCAACTATTTTGTATTAACATACAAAGAAATAAGATAGTTTTGTTGTGGTAATATTCCCCCCCTCCAGCAGTTTCTGTGAGGAGGCCTAGAGATGTGAAAGCTTGCGCTGGTGCTTGATGTTGCAATGACATTTGCCCTGCTGTCTCTCGAAAATACATTGGGGAAATTGAAGAGTTGATAATCTCCAGGAGCCAGCATTTACTCAAAGCATCATGGTGTTGCCCTGTGGGTGCTGTTGCAGAGATCAGAGAGGAGATGGAAGGAATAAAAGAGTTGGTGTGATGGATTTTGATAGCCACTGGTTTCCATGCTTGTAGAATAGCATGGAGGGAAAAGCACTGTTTGTGTGTGAGGATGTTATAAGGGACCTCAGAGCTGACAACTAACACTTGCAGGATCCACGTTGAGGCTCCTGTAGTCTAATTCTTGCTTCAGCAACTTTCTTAAACTTACGTTGTACAATGAAGAGTAGGTCTACAATTTTTAAAGTATATATTGATTTGAGTCAGCTGTTCTGCTTCAATAAAGTATAGTGATAGGAATTATAGGATTAAACTGTAGTCAAAGAGAGTGGAAGTAAAATGTTCCTTAATCCTATGGCTTAGTTGCTTGGCTGTACACAAAGGTAGTCCTGTTCTTTTAATGCTGTATGACTCTTTTACTTTTAGGTTCCCTTATGTATTTAAATGAAGCCACTCTCCTTCACAATATCAAAGTTCGGTACAGTAAGGACAGGATTTACGTAAGTATTGCCTGTCATGTCAACCAGTCTAATGATAAGTATTCTTTCAAAAAATTCTGAATCCACAAAAAAAATTAATATTTTTTTTTCCAATCACAGAAGATTAGAAGAAATTGTACCATTGTAAATTTAGGAGGTTTTAGGCATTTTTTGCTACCTTGCTTAATACGTGTATCAGACTGATGCTAGCTAAATGTACCAGGCAGAGCAATAGATTTTTCTCCAGGTCTGCTCAGTTGCAACTGTAGCACAGTGTTGTATCACAGATGTCTATTCCCGTAGGGAACTTCACCTTTGCAGTAGCTATTAACAAAGATGTTTCTTTCTTCATTATTTTTGAACGAAGCAAACAGGTGCCGTCTCTAACACCTCCTAGCTCAGATGTCCATCTTAATCTTTTATATTGCTATCAGATTGCCTAATTGTACTTAATGAATTCTGGCTGAATTACATTTTGTCCTTGCCATCTGCCCTGACACTGACAGCTGTGAAACGGAAGAAAGATAAGAATTTTCTTTCTTATTTCTTTTCTAATAGAAAGCTGGCTTGTGTTAATGCAGAATGCCTACACAATTTCTAAGTGTCAGTGTTTAAAAAAAATCCACCTTTTTGTTAGTCTGCTGCTCTAAAATGAATTGATAAGGAGTGATACCCTCTTATATATGCGTACAGAAAGTACAGTTGTTTTCCTTTGTTGCAGTTAAGTTTACAGAGCTATAAATTTTTTATGGGTTCAAGATAAAGCACCAGCTTTAAGATAAATGAATTAAAATGGTGATTTTGAATGCTGTACTGGAAAAATAATAATGAAACACGCAAAAAACCAATGGAATAAACTCTAAAACTGAACTTATCATGGGGGAGAATAGTATTTAGGTTCATAAAACTTCCCTTTAAACAAATGCAACTAATATGTTGTCCCGTGTACATGTACATTCTGGAAAAATATCAAATTACCTCATTATAATTCCATTGTAACTTTTTGATACAGTTGGAATTTATTGCATTTTTTTTTTTTTGTTTAGTTCTGATTAACAGTACTTGCCTTGTTACTGAAAAGAAAACTGACTTTAGTACTCACAGCCCTTGAAGAACTCTGTGCTTGTGTCTTACATCATTGAAATAATGATGAAAATAGAAGCATCTGAAAAAACTGATGTGCTGTCTGTGATCCAGCCTTCTATCAGCATTTCATGATAGTGCCTAAAATTCGGTCTGGGGATTTTCAATCCTGGGATATGCTCACTAACAGTAAACCAAATGAGTTATTCAGTCTGAGGGTTTCTCTGATATTCTTTATACCTTTTCCCACTAATCAGCTTTTTTTCTGTGCTTCAGACATCAGGCCATCCTTGTATGTGATCTGATCATTAAAACGAAAGTATAAAAGATTTTTTCAGATGGGAAAGTAAAAAGCAGCCTTTTTAATGTTTTTTTTTTTTTTCCCCTCTCTTTAATTCTTTGTCAATTACAGAGCGTTTGTATTCTGCATTTCTCACTTTGGAAGCGGCCGTAGCTAATTTCTCTCAGCTGAATGCTTTTATTGCCTGGCTTGAGCGTGTTCCCAGGCAGTATTCTGTCTGTCCTTCCTGCTGAGTTGCTCCCATTTGATATTGAAAAATTATTGTCCTCATTGGAGGAGACCGCATTATGCTAGCCAAGAGCTTACTTTTTTGCTTTAGAGGAGGAAGTAGTGATGCCTTATCCCTGATCTAGCAATTCATACAGTAGGAAATCATTTAAAAGGAGAGAGACAAAGGTCAAATTTGGGACATGCTCCACAGCTCAGTGCTTAGGAAATTCTCCTGAGAAGTGCTTTTCCACAGAAGTCCTGGAAAGTTAATTAGAAGAACTCTGAAAACATATCCCTTCTTGTATCTGCATTAGCTGGAGAAAATTGCAAATATAATTGCTATACTTCAACTATACTCTTCAATAACAATAGAAAATCGCTGTTAACCACTTTGGTTGAATACTAGCTAGTAGCTTGCTGTTTATTCTTTTCTTCACAGACGTATGTAGCCAACATTCTTATTGCAGTGAATCCGTATTTTGATATACCTAAGTTCTATTCTTCAGATGCTATTAAAAAGTACCAGGGTAGATCACTTGGGACATTGCCACCACATGTCTTTGCTATTGGTATGTATTGAGTCTGATTTTGTCTTTTACAAAACAACCATTAAATTGTAGTTACATATTAATTGCAGCTTTGATTCAATTACTGTAAGCTATTAGAAATAAAACATGGTGGCTAAAATTGCCAATTCACCTCCTTGATATGCAGTTTGAAGATTTTTGGCAACTACGTATGATTATTTTGTTCCTCCAGTGTTTTATGTCTGAGCAGTTCTAATATAATTTACAATCCTAAAAAAATCAGATTTTAGAAAATGAAGAATGACATAAACAAAACTGGCAAAATATAGTGATTGCATTTGTCTTTCACTATATTGTCAAATCATATGCACTGTTTCTTTTTATTATGATTGTTTTATAAGCAGAAAACACATTTAAATATTAGTATTGGTATAAACCTGGTATTATATTATTGGTATAAACAAATCACTTCAAATGTAACTGTGTTTAAGAAAAGATTTGTTACAGGTATTATTTGTCCATTTAAAAATATGTTAAAGTAAAATTGGCTTACAGCTGTTTTGTGAACACATTTAACTAAAAATGTTCAATTCTAGGTGGATGTTTTTGGTTTTATTTCATCGTAGCTGAGTTTGGTAAATTTTTTGCTATCAGAATCTCCAAGTTATCACGTGTCATTGTTGGAGGGTGGACAGCTATCACGTAATTCAAAGAGAAACTTCAATAAATTGTAATACACTTAAATGTAAAGATTTTTTTGAAAACACTGAGTTTGCATGTTTGTACTGTGGCTAGCTTTTATTTTAGTTTTCAGGAGAGTTGCAAGCATAATTTTTGTCATGTTTTCTGTATTCTTTCATTTAAGCTGATAAAGCGTACCGTGATATGAAAGTACTCAAGATGAGTCAGTCCATCATAGTTTCTGGAGAATCCGGAGCTGGCAAGACAGAAAACACTAAATTTGTTTTGAGGTTTGTACTTTTGAACCAAAGTTATTCAGTGAATCTCTTGTTTGGATGTGTTTGATTGAAATACAGACAGAGCTAATTATAAGGTACTCAGTGGCACAGCATCAAGTCTTGATTCAAAAGGTTTTGTGTATGCTTTTACATACTCTTTAGTTCATGACATTCATAGAGTTAAACTTAAATGCTGACATGATAGCATATGGAACATATGGCAGTGGCTATACGTTTACAGAAACCTTAACTTACTTGTAGTGACAGCATATAGTTACTATGGTTTATGATGCAGTCATTTTGGTATTGTGTGTCTGGTATTGTCATTGATAAACTGGAAGCTAGACATTTTAACTGTGTCTTGTGAGACACACTTGTTTCTGCCATAAGTGTGCAATTATTTGCACTGTCTTTGTTTCTTCGGTTTGCTCGATGATCTGTAGTTTTTAACTCTTAATTTCTGAAACAATTGCAATTGTAAAATACTTCTAACCTAATTTACTGAATAAACATTGAGTAATGGGATTCATTTATTTATTTATTGATGTTGATACATGCTGAGTCAAGCATATTAAACTACGTGGACGTCATTTTGCTGATCAGCCTTCCTCTTCCATGTTTCTAATAATCTTGACCGTATTTGTGTCATACTTTAACTGCTTTATATCACTCTGGAACACTATAACTGGAGAGTAATGCTCCATTAAATTCAACTAGAATGCAAGCGGCCTGAATATCTAGTAAAGCACAGTGCAGGCAGTTTGAATGCATTCTGTCCCCTCCTTGCCTTGTTTCCCTGTGTAAATCTTTAATTGCCTTTTCCCTGGCATCATAGATGTGGTCGTGGTATTATCTTCTATGTCCCTGGAAGAATCATCATGGCTGGTCATCTGTCCATCACACAGTTCTCTGTCCCTTTAGTGAAGAGCTATAAAAGTTGCAGCAAGGTCCTAACAGAATACAGCTCACAACTTTGGTCCTGCTTAAAAAACCCACAAAACAACAGCATGCACTGGGAGAACATCCCCTGAGGAATGTCCTCAAAGGATGTTATTCTTCTGTTTCTCAACAGAGGAAGTTCTGGTTACGTGGTAGGCAAATGTCAACAACACTGCTGCATCTCTCTGTCACTGCCCCCACATAGCGTGTGTACAACATTTTATTGAGTTTTTAAAACAGGAAGGCTTTTTCCTTGTGTACTCATCAGGAGGCAAAAGGTAGTAATATAGTTCTGTTAATGTTCCTGAACTTTTTTGGAAGGTTCTATTTCAAGAACAGCTTATAATGCGTCCCAGATTCAGTTGTAAATTTCCAGACGGTATGCCCTGTACTTGGGAGCTGGGAGTGGGGGAGCGGAAAAAGAGGTGCAACTTAAGAGCAAGTTTTGGGTTTGTTTTCAATTGCTAAATTGATTCTTATCTTAAGCATTGCAATTTCCTATATCACCATCTACACATTGGCATTTTATTAACGCTGATGGCTGTGAATGCACAAACTATATGCATGCAACTTGTGTTTAATTTAAGAAATACATGAGACAATTCAGTCATTTACTTGTATTTGTCTTGCTTTACAGATATTTGACCGAGTCCTATGGTACTGGCCAAGATATTGATGACAGAATTGTAGAAGGTATTGAATTTTGCCTGATTTAATTTCATGTTCAATTAAAATATTTTTTTAAATTATTTTCAAATTTAAAGTGTCAGTAAATAACAGTTAGAATGAAAATACTATCAAACTTGCTGTGGAGTAATGCAGGTAGCTTACTTTGATCTTAAGGTCTTAAAATATGTTTTTTATTTATGATTTGCTTTACTTTTCTTTCATATAGTGTCACACAGTCCTTGATGTGGAGTTTGAGTTGTTGTGTAGCCAACACTGGATTTTATGTTGTGTTAATCTACAAGGCTAAGGCTGCATTCTCATCAATATCTGTTAGTATTAGGAAGAAGTAATTCCTTCTTCTCACCGTGAAGTTCTCAAAGTCAGATAAAGGAGGGAGGTTTATTATATAGTTCAGAGTTGTTTGTGTTTTTTGCTATAAGGCATGTTGTCTGGATTAACACTTTCATCTCTTCTTCATTGTGTCTGTCTCTAAAATAGACTCCCAAACAAGGTCAAAAGAGACTTTTTTTTTAATGGTTATTTGGTTGACGCTTTTCAACGTTGTATGGAATTCCTGATTAACCAGGAAATAACTTGAGAAGACATGCACTCAATAATGAGCCATTCTGAAAAAGTTTGTCTTCTATATTTTCTTGTAGATTTCTTTCAGAATTTCATTACTCTTTAGTGTCTTTTTCTTAAACTTTAAGTATTTCTGTTTACGTAATTTGAGTCACTGGGTTATTCAAGAGATGTACTACAGTCTTTAGTCTGTTACTGTTGTAGGTTTACTTAAACCAGTTTCTTAGTGAAATTCACTGTGTGCTAAAGGAACTTAGAAAGCGGCCCAAGATTAATTACCAATTAATTGGTACTTGTAGGCATTTTGAGAAAAGTGGTTTGTTTAGTGTTGTTTTTGTTTTGTTTTGTTTCTTTAAATCAGCATCTGATGCATGAATTTTAAATTTTGTGAAGCACAGTTTTTAATGAGTGTTCTTACAGTATCTGTATTAATGGAGGAACTTTAATCCTATCTCAAAGAACTTCTGCAAACGTTTTAAATTCATAAGCCATTCTTCAAATGTATTAATAGGTAAAGTATCTGGATACCTGAACAGTTACCAGGGCCTCTTAGTAAGATGGTTATGAAAGTGAGACTTGGGTTTTCATGCATATGCTTAAAGCTTATGCTTTAAAAACAAAACAAAAACCCCAAACCAAAGAAGTTAATGCTGGTGTCCTACCAAATATAATGTATTGTCATCCCTAATTTATTTGACCACTGTAGTTATTCCTTCACAGTTCAATTGTTGTAGGAATAGATTTGTAGATGGTTGTCAGTTTTAGATCTGAGTTTCTGCTCACGTAGTTTCCAATGTGTGCTTTTTAGTTAAAAGCCTTAAAATATCATGCACATATTTTCTATGGTTTGTTGTTATGGCAATTCAGTAAATTGATTTTCTTTTATCTTCAGAGTTAGCAAAGTACAGTCAGTAGCCCTGTATTTTATAACTACTAAGCATTTTGAGAGCAGCTCTGCAGAGAAGGACCTGGGGGTACTTGTGGATGAAAAACTTAACATGAGCCAACAGTGTGCTCTTGCAGCTCGGAAAGCAAATG
>PPHD01021381.1:0-13273 GCA_002909625.1 Bambusicola thoracicus | reverse complement strand
TATGACCAGGAAAGACCCTGAGGCAGCACAGCCTGTTTATATCCAGAGAATAACCTCCTCACCTAAGGTGCAGTTTTATCACTCAGACAAGATAATTATGCTTAAATCTGAGTAAAACCAGATGCCTTCAATGTGGCAAAAGACTGAGCTTCTCCGGGCTGTTCAGCTTCATTCCAAATGGGCTGCAGTGTCAGTAAGGAGCCGTAACTCAGAACACATGGAAATGGATGGTGCCACAGAAAGCCACGTGGTTGGTAGCTTTGGACACAGCATTCCTTCAATCAGTCAGCCTAGTGACAAAGCAGGGATAAGAAGGGTCTGAACTTCCCATTGTGCTTCACTGTCAAAGAGGCAATGATTTACATATCCTTTAAAGTCACTAACCACTGTCTGATCATATCATTTTCCATTCTGTTAAATAATTTTCACTTGTGTTATGTGAAATACAGACACTGTAATGCAGCATAAGATTTAAATAAATCAGCTTCATATCCAGGACTTGCTTTGAGCAAATACTTCTTTTGTAGGAACTGCAACTCAGTGTTGTTTCACACTGATTTACTCCAGCCCACTCTGAGTATTTGAACAAAACCATTAAGACTCCTAAAAAAAAAAAATCAGAATCGAGAATCTGAACGAATCACCTAAAAGTGGACTTCATTCTATTGAAAATCCTCCCCAGCGCAATACATTGTATAAAATGGAAATACCAACTCAGTGTAATTCCTCAAAATTTTATGCTACCATACAAGTGCAGAAACTTCGGTATTTTACATTAAATGCAGACAAATATTTTATTCAACTCACAACAGTGACAACTCAAAGAAAGCAGATCCAGCAATAGCCTTGATTCCCTGTCATCAGATTGAAATCAATCTGGTGAAGTGACATTAGTTTCCAGATGGCATTGCTTTGTAGAAGCAGTATACATGAGAACTGCTTTACTAACAAAGAAAATCCATCCGCTCCAGTACACCTGATGTCTCTTTTTCCCCTTACAGATAAGGTAAGACCAAATCATTAGTCAAAATTAAGTTCACCTTAAGCAAACAGTTATTTGGATCAGTAGCAGATATGGTATGCCAGAGCTTTTTTCCCCACCTTCTGCTCGATGAATTTTATATTCATAGTTAACAGATATTTGAATAAGCCGTCCTCCAAGTAAGAATGACAGAAGTGACTATTTCAGTTTTGTTTGATAGTTGCAAAGTGTCACATAAGCGAGTGGTATAACCAGCCAGCCTCAAAGCTAAATTCCAATTTTTTTTCCTTCTGTTTTTGTTTAAAGTCAAAGCTATAATAACAAAAACTGTGTTACTGTAATACAATGCATTGTGCTTTAGGTCTCTCCTCTTAGTTATGCTTTCCAAAAGTGCTATGTTTATAACCTCTCTTGTGTAACATAACTCAATATCCTTGTTATGTAGATAATTCAGATTTATGTCTCGGTCCTATGAGACATTTCACAAATGCAGGCTTAGTGTTGTCAGGCAGCTTGATGGATGTTAAATCCTGAAATTTACTTGAAGACATCCTGATAATGGCATGGCAATGCTGGTTCCAAATATAAATGCATCACCCTTTTTAGTAATTCATTCACTTCTTCCGCACCCTTCATCATCTTTGATAACAGTCATACTGCTGGTGAAGTGTAAGGTATTAGACATCATGCTAACATTAGCCAGCACACACGCATCACTGTGCAGAGACAGTTATCTGAGTCCCACCCAAAAGGAAGCCACATTTTTCTTCAGGTCTCATGTGAGCTCTGATTATTGAGTGCAGTTAAATGAAACCAGGAAAATAAGTGAGCTTTTTTCTTAAAGGACTTGAAATAACCCTGGAAAGTGATGAGAACATGATAGCCACTTCATATTGACTAGCCTGATACTTTTATGGCAGTCTATAATGCCAATACCAGAGCCTCCAAGAAGAAACACTCATTCCAGTAACTGCACAGCATCTTGAACCGACAGATCAAATGAAGTAATTCAATAAATAATAATCACATGAATCCCAAATGCATTTGTTTAATAGGCTGCACAACTTTATTCTGGCTGCAAGAAGACTGTACAGCAAACAAGGAAAGACAGGGAAGAAATAGAAACTGATAGCATGACAGCAGGTGAGGTGGCCATGTACAGCAATGGCAGAAGTCACACAGAAGTACAAGGTGTGGTGCTGCTACGGAACAAGTGCTAGCATGTCAGCTCTTGAAAGAGCTTCACAGGTCTCACATCACTTCTGCTATGCAGGCTGATGAAACAGCACTAACTGATGGTTTCTACACCAGTTTCCTACCCAGTCAGTGTTATCTCTAAGTTTGGAAGGAACACACTTGCAAACTTCAGGGCCTGTTTCATAGTCATTTGCATCTGTAGTTCTTAGCAGCACAATAAAGCAAAGTAGAACTCAGCAGGAAAGGCGAAGACAACAATATAATCAATAAAGGTCATAAATTATGATTGTTTACATTGTATATACTCAAGGCTTTTACATACCACATCAAAACAAAGGCTTGCTTGCCACATATCTAGCAAAACAGTGCACATAATTCTTCCATCTCACTAGATCCTGAATAGAAATTAGTTGCAAAATTTGGTTTAATTGAGAGAAGCAAAGCAAAGGTTTATAAAACAAAGCAAATAAAAAGGAAGTTTTAGTAGACAGAACTTCATGGCTTTTACAGCTGTGACAGTGAACCTAACGGTTGTTCCACAATAAAACTGGCAGTGGATGCTCACTAAAGAGCATTTTCAGTCCAAAACACTGCACTCTTCTGAGAGCAGTTTTTCTGCAGAAAGAAGAGCATTCTTCTCTACTGCAAAATGCAGAAGCATATATTCCTTTAAATCAAAAGACCAAAAAATCCTTCACACTCCAAAAGGAAAAATGGACAGTAAAATGCAAGCTCCATTAAGGAAACACTCTTGATTCAGTATCAGTTTCTCATCAGAGAAAGATAACAGATCACCCTCTTCCTTTACACAAGTCAGTCCAGCACAGTTAAAAGCTGAATCTGATACAGCTTACAAGAGATCATAGGAGATGACACCAGGATTACAGGCTGAACTCAACACCAAACCAGAGACACCATAATACTTAAAGGAAAACATATTTAAGAGCACATTCACTTCCAGGTTTTAGCTTACTGTATTAAGAAAAAACGAAACTTTGAAGACCAGCATGCAGCTTCAGCCTCAAGAGTTAGCACTGTCTCTATAGCAAGAGCTTTTAATAACAGCATATGCTACCAACACAACAAGCCCAGAATTTGACTGAAGTTTGGCCAAAAACAGAGCTGTTATCAAAACATGCCTTTCCTCTTCACTTCTGAGATTCCCCACCACTTTCACCTCCAGAAATTGAAGGAAGGTTCTAAAGACAGAATACAAGGAACTAGAAAAAAATAGCAGTAAAAAACACTGAAGTAACTTTTCTAATAGCAGTACTGAAGTTATCCATCATTAACAACAGCATGTTTATATGGACACAACCACACATTAGCCATTCAAAATAACCACACTTGAAAAACCACTCCTACAACTTGAGCAGAGAATCCTCAGAGTTGGAATAGACCTTTAAAGGCCATATAGTCCAACTGCCCTGCAGCAAACAGCACAGATAGATGAAGTTGCCCAGGGCTTGAGCCAGCCTCACCTTGGAAGTACCCAGGGACAAGGCACCAACCACACCTCTGGGCAACCTGTGCCAGCACCTCAGTACCATCACCATAAAAGATTTTTTCCTTGTAGCAAATCAAAAACTACCCTTCTTAACCTTCAGCATTGTAGAGACTTGAAATTCATATAGAAATAAAAAGAGCCAGGAAAACAGTTCCTCACAAGAGGAGCAACAACAAAACAAGCTATGAAGTTAAGCCAAAAGAAAACCTTATTACCTTACCTTAAAGTAGAATGCCATTCTCCAGGACCTACATTTTGCTTCCAGAAAACATTCATAAATGCTATACCTTCTTGCTCCACCTCACTCAAACTAAGCACAGAAACAGCTGATAATTCTTTTAATTAGGCCAACCTGGCCCTGATTGGCCGTCGCTCTCCTGGACCCCCCCCCCAGCAACTGGAGAACTAATTTGTACTGGTTTCACCTGTGCTTGCTGGGGCCTTTCTGAGCAAATCACAGGTGTTGAAACTCAACGCCCTTTCACAAAGGTATTTTCACACCCTTCCTCAAGTGAAAAACACTAAGATCAGGATATTCCCAGATGGTGACTTCTATGCTTTGTGTTCCTTAAAATGGTGCTCTACCCTGCAATATCTAACCGCCAAACTGTAACACCTTTTTGTAAGACGAACATTCTGGGAATCCTTTCACATATTAGCAATGCATCTACAGTTCAAAACAATCTGCAGAGTGAACCTGGGGTCAGAGGTGACTGCTGTATGAGGCTCTTTCTTGTTCAGGTTGTCGGCAGGACGGAGCACTGTGGGCTGCACCTGTTCTGGCTTGCTAGATCACCTTACAAACTGAAAGTGAGAAAGCTGATGTAGGTGTTTGGATTCTGAATTGCTCAACACGAAGTTGTGTTTTCCAGTGCTCAGTGGCTGCTGAAATTTGGAATCTTTGGTATTTATTATGTTGGGTTCTCAAAATTACTGTTCACTTATGTTAAAACCAGCATTATCTATTACTGATTTCACACCGACAGAATCTTTATATATGTATTAGTCAATGCAGTTGCCAATATGTACTTTACTACTAACAGCAGCAACGACAAAACCTTCAGAGATTATTGGAAAATTTACATGTTATCAGTTCCAGTGGTGGGGAAAAAACCCTATTTTTTGTAAAATGAAGCCATGCAGGAAAAGTAAACAATAAAATATGCAAGCAGCTTGAGGTGTTGAATAGGAATAGCAGCAAACAACTTCCCACAGAGGCTCTCTGCTTGTGAACTTGAGTCACAATATATTACCAGAAAATGAAGTGATATTTAGCAGAATGAATGAACAACGTGATCACGAAGGAAAGCGACCCTCCACGTGTACGAGCAACAGACAGCAGCAGCAGCAGGGGCTGTGCTGCAGAAATCACACCGAAGGCAATGATAGAAAGTTTGTGCTTCTTCACAATGTAGATTAACAATGAGGTGGGGGAATAACACGATATGAAGACACTGAATTGTTGCTAGCAGATTTTTCATTAGAGTGAATGTTCATTAGGGTGAATTTCTATTTCTAAATGATACTAATCCTTCTGCTAGTACTTTTCTGAGTTCTTTGCGTTTTGCTTGAATACTCAGAACTAAATGAGGTTTCTTTGGAAGAAAAAAAGAAGTGAAAAAATTAGCAGACGAGAAGCACACAAAAAATAAACAAACAAAAAACAACCCCCGAACAGATGGACGTCAAACATCTCCCTTTAGGGGTGACTGTTATTCCTGACAGTCCAAATCAAAGATTTGCTATCGCTTGTTTCAAGACAAGGGAGAAATGTGTATATTTGGAATGGCAATATCAGAATGCTCTTAGCATGCTTTTGGGAGACATTTATAGACTGTGATAGGCTTCCAGAAACACAAAGTATTTTAGTAACATGTCTTTATAACTGTCATAAAGAATCTTTCACAAGTGCTATAGAACTCCTGGCTAGGAAACAGTGTTAAGTCTCCCTTTTATAATTTTCATTTGTTTCAGTGATAAGACTTAATCTGTACACTTCAGAAAGTAATTCATGTTGAGCAGTTACCAAATCAAACAGCAATGAAAATGGGTAGAAAAACTCATTACAAGCATGTCTTATTATGAAAGATGGTACCTTATATACAGGCAGATTACTTAATCCTGTACAGCTGCTATATCAACAATTAGTCATGGCTATTTGAAAATACTACCACAATTTGGTTTTTCATAGAAGCAAGGTATAACTGTGGTACAAGTGGAATTTAGGAATATATGCCCCATTTTGCCACTTTTCCTAATGTCTATTGTTTCGTATGTGAGGACATATGTTTATACATTAGCACATTAAGTGCTCCACTATGAATAATCTAACATTTGGCTTGCTCCAAGAGATCCATCTTTAACTGAAGAAAAATGTAGCCAATGTCCTAATTTAGGAAGATTCTCAACTGCATGCTTAATATTTCCCCAGCCACAAAAATTCTTGGCTTCTGATTAAGTTTGATTTAAATGGGGCAGATTTGTACATTTAAAGTTAGAAGCACGCTTAATGCCATCCCAATGGATTTCTTTTCTTTAAGCACTCTGTGCCGCATTGTCCTGTGTTTCTACCTCTACTACCCAAGGTCATGAGAAGGTCTCTTAGCTTATTGCAGAGAAGGGTGGTGCAGGGCTCAGCTATCTGAGCAATGCAATATCACCATTTGTGCACCAAATCCTCAATCTCTTTCAGGTCCGTGTGCAGGCAGGCACCTCTTGAGAGTAGCTCAGAGAAAAAATACACAAAAGGTAATACTTACAGCTGAATAAATTCTGCAATGGCACTAACATTTTGGAATTTTTGGGGTAGCTGGGATAGCCCAGCTATAGTTCACACTATGATAACTACTTATACCCCATTTATTTTTCCCAGAAAACATTCTCTTATCAAGTAGCGAGATTGCACAAACAAAGTTTTTCATAAAATGAACTTACTCTAGGCTATTCTGTGAAAAGTATGACATTCATTGTGCATTTATAGTAATGTATAAATAAATATGCTCCCCAATGTGTTTTGCAAGACCCTGGAGTGCTACTCAGAGTGGATAGATGGCTTCCAGTCATATTCATTACAGAAAGCAGATTAACATGGCAGAGTAGCCAGGAGAGGAACATGTGGATTACTTATTGAAATGACAACCCTGATTTGATAAAGATGCTAACAATGGCTATTAAAGAGGTTTTAAAAAGACAGAGAGTAAAATAGCAACAGCTGGAGACTTACAGCAACTCTCTTATCATCTTCAAGCCTCTGCTTTATCTCTTGCTGCCACAAGTGTGCAAGCTTGGAACACAAATTTATCCAAAGCGAACGTGAGAAGGGAGAGATCACTCTCATAACTAATTACAGACTACATAAATTCTGTAGCTGAGGTTGAGTTAAATTCTCAAAGTATCTTTTAAATTAGAAATAGCAGAAGTGCTTCAAGTGATTCTCCTTTACTTCATTGAAAGGGTTGAAGGAAGTGGGGCTGGGTTGGTAATTAATGCAGTATCTTTATACCTCAAAGCATGGTAGTCCAGCAAAACATGATTTATTTAATAAAAGAAATAAAATATTAATCTTTTCATCTTGGAAAAGCAAATATATTGAGCATTTTCTGTTGCATTTACATCGAGGTGAGCCAAGGGGACTGGAGATTCAGTCTTATTAATAAAAGATAAATACAAAATTTTCTTGTATAGTTTGGAAGAATGCACAAGACTTTACAAACACAAAGAGACTTATTCCTTCTCCTTATTGTATAAGAGAGAGAAGATGCAGGTGTGACATTTCCAACAGCCTGGAAAAGGGGTGGGGCCAGGAAGGAATGCTGTAGAATGGGCAGTGCAATTTGATGTAAGCCTGAAAAAAAGTGGAGCAATTGGTGAAATGGGTTTAAAGGAGTAAGACCACTGAAACAATGAATACCCAATGATAGTGTGAAAAATTGTAGTGGACCTCATATTAGTTGTGATGAAAGGAAAAATAGGCAAGAAGGATTAAATTTGGAATACAAGGCTTTTAAGAGGGTTTTCTTGTTGTTTTAGGAGGGTAGAATCACAGAAACATAGAATGGTTTGGTTGGAAGGGACCTTAAAGATCATCTAGTTCCAAGCACCCTTGGAACTTGGGACACCTCCTACTAGACCAGGTTGCCCATAGCCCCAGCCAGCCAGGGATGGGGCACCCACGGCTGCTCTGAGCAGACTGTGCCACTGCCTCACCACCCTCAAAGTGAAAAATTTCTTCCTAATATCCAACCTAAACCTACTCTCTTTTACCTTAAAACCATTACCTTGTCCCGTCACTACACCGGATAGAGTTCCTCCCCAGCTTTCCTGTAGGCCCAACTTTAAGTACTGGAAGGCTGCAACATTTGGAGGAAAGCGAGAAGAGTCTCAGAATGATCAGTAAATCAGAATCCATGAGGAAACCAAAGACTGGCATTGTATTCAAAACTAAGAAAGTGAAAGCGTGAAGGACAGTGCTTGAGGCACTGAGTTTGATGCTGATGTAGCATTTACCATGGCTGAAAAGGACAGGTAGCAGAGGCAACCAGAAGTAGAGAGCAAAATAGGGGAAGAAGATAGCAAGGAGCAAACTGAAATGGAGGGAGCAAATCCTTTAGTCAGGTACACAAGGAGCTTTATTAACTAAGGGTTGGTGATTTGCAACACTACTGTTATTAGTTAAGCAGTACACAGAGCTGGTAACCAGCTGATAGTGCTGTATTTAATGGAGTGTACATCTGCATTTGCATTACCCACTCAATCACTGCATCCCCAGCTTCTGTTTAGAAATCCCCAGGGAGAGCAGAGAAGTGCACTGTTTTATGGGCGGTAGTCTTCCTTTCATAGCTGGAGTTGCAGGAATTACAGGTTTGTGAGCTAAGTGCTGTTTGTCACTATGCCACGTTTAAGGTAGTGATTCAGTTTCACATGCATCACTCAACAACTGACAATTTACAGTGACACATGATACCTTCTGGCTGCAGTTCCCAATTAATATGAGATACTGGAGAGCGCGGCTGTTGAAACAGCAGTGCTGGTGGTGTAAACAAGCCAGTTAAAAGTGTGTCAGGCTTTGTTCAGCTAGGAATCACATTCTTGTTGTGAGCTGAAGCATAGCACCTGCTTCGTTTAGGTTAACTGACAAATTGCTGCTATGTAAATCTGCACTCTAAATACAACACCATGCCTCTCCTGAGGCTGAATGAGAATAAGATGAGTGAGAAAGTGAAATGGAACCATAAAAAAAACAAAGCAAAACACAGCAAACTTGTGATACCTCACATGGCAACATATCCTTCCTCCGAGGAATGAAACTCTGTCCTTGAGGCAGGATTACTCACAAATGCCTTATGCATAATAGCATCCTAGTGCAATCAGAGGAGAGATGGTGTTTTCCTGAAGTAACAACTAAAGCTGAAATAGTTGGTGTCACCTCTGGTTCCCCAGAGAAATAAGTTAAATGAACTCTGACAGTCATTACAAATGTTGGCCATTCATTCCAGTCCTGCTTCCAGTCATGTGCAGGCAAAATGGCCCACTGTCATTAAACGCACTTCCACAATCTTTTGATCATTTGTAGATGAGTAGCAGTGGGGGGCATTTTCCAGTTTGGACAGTGTTGTCCTTGTGAAAACCCCATTTATCCCACCAAGGGCTTATACAAGGCTGTCCTGTCATTCCAGCCCCATCTGAAGCCAGCTTGGTTTTACAGCTGATTAAGCATTGCAAATAATGTGTAGGATAACAGTCTCTTCTGTGTTACATAGCTGGCACAATCCCAGACAAAGCTAAGAAAGGCGCAGTCCCTGCTGCACAGTGGGCCTTAGCTCATCTCACTAATCCTGCTAGTGACAGGGCTGTGCTAATGGGGTGGTGGTCCTAAGGTTTATCAAAACAGTTTTGTCCTCTTCAGGCATCGAGACCTTTCAAATACCACATGTGAATGTGAGCCTGACAACTGAGAGATCTTTCTGACCTCTGCAGAAGGTATCAGCAGCTAGTTGCCAGCAGAGAGAAAATACTGGGCTAAATACACTTTTGTCTGATTTCGTGTGACAGAAAATCAGGGCAGGTTCTGGGCAGGGTTGGCAACCCTGTCAATGGCAGGCGGATTGGAATTAGATGACCTTTAAGGTTCCCTCCAACCTAAGCCATTCTATGATTCTATGACAGTGCCAATGTCAATAAGGTGGCCTGAATGATTGCCTGAACATAGATAGAGTACAGACCTAATCTGTTCTTTCCCTGCTTTCCCCGCTTTGGTATTCAACAGTAAACTCTGTTTCTTCTTACAGATTCTATTCACACTAATAAACAATTTAAGACACGGCCAACCAAAGCACCTTTGTTGGGGTTTAGCATTCTCTGCTTTGCTGAAGTGCAAAGAGACAGAGGATGAAAGCGTCTATTTAAAGCCCTTACAACAGTGGACAAAGACAGTGGCATGCCAACTGCATTGTCAGAATATTTCCTTCACCTCTTCATGCCAAAACAACCCCAGAAACAGTGACATTGACATCCGGCTCTGAGTCACGCAAGGATGTGAACAAGCTGTTGTCCTCGTAACTCTTCAAGGACTCCTGGTTTGAACTCAGTCACAATGAAAGTGCGTCACATTTATGATTTGTTGTCTTTGGAAGACTGGGTTTTTCCTATCGAACTGTGGTGTACCAGATGCATCAGCATTTTAACATACCTGCCTATTTGTATTATTCAACACATGTAGGGTTGAACTGGAGCCTGAGGATGGTGTTTCCTATGATGAGAAGTCAATGTGAAAGGTCCTAAATAGCTACCATCATAGCTACCAGTACTGATGTACACAGCTGAGCCTCTGAATGGATTATAACCAGCATTTTTGAAAGGTGGCAAATTCAAAAGCCTGACTTTTAGATTTGATATTTTACCATCGTCACTTGTTATAAAACTGATGCATCTAATGTCAAAGGCAGGAGGTAAACTGTACATATCACATCTAATCATTCATGTCAATATAACAGACCCTAACTTACCAGAATGAACGCTTAGATGAGTAACTGAGGCACAACCAAAAAAGCTGCAAATATCAATATAGTTTTATGTAAATATTGAAGTAGGACAAACCAATTAATCAATCAAAATCAGAAAAGAAAGAAACTTCGGGTTCCGTAATTCAGTGATTTTCAAAAATAGAACTTAATTGCATGAATTTGTGCTCTGATCTGTATGGTTCCGTGGGCAAATGTAATTACTGCCTTTTGTAAACAAGTTAATTGATGTGAGAGAATATAGTTCAGAATACCTTATTTGTGAACATCTCTTCACAAAAAGCACAGTCTTGGGGCTGTTATATGACCTGCAGTAATCAATAAAGTCCCACTGAAGCCAATAGAACAGTGCCACTGTATCAGCTGAGAATGTGGCTTTCCTTAAAATAAAGATGTCCTTTGATCTGGATGTAACAAATTAGCCACTCAAATGCTCAAAAAATATCCTCATTAAGCACAAAGGCAAAAATATATGTTTTCTACAGGAGGCACCCAAAAACCTCAGAGTAATTCTAAAATCCCAGTTCTATCCATGACTGCTCAGTCATTAGACAGAGCCCTCGCAGGAAAGAAGCACTCAAAGTGGTAGCTCATAAGACCACTGTCAATAAAATTAAAAATGCTAGTAATTTTTCATTTTGCCATCAGATTCATCAGTTAGGATGGCACAAGAAAGTGTTATCAACCATCCAGACATTTTTGTAAGAAAGGTCACAGAAATGCCCTTAATTCTTTTGTCCTTGAACTGCAGAGCTTGGTGAAAAGCGCACAGTTCTGAAGATGTTTTAACCTGCTTACTGTGTATTTGACCTTGTGTCTGTCTACTTTTTAAACCCGAGAGACATGGGCCATCAATCAGGCTCTCATCTGATGTCACCTTTTCTGCTGCATCAGCCAAATTTGCAATCTCACAAACAAAAAGTTATTTCAACAAGCCACCTTCTCTACAATGCCATAGTTACTGCTATTAACTATAGAATTCATTAAATATACCTCCTTAGGAAGAGAGCATCCAGATTGCACTTTGACAGCCCCCGTCACTCTCAGCAAACACTGTTCCAATTGAGGGAAGTCTCCCAGGACATGCCTGCACAGTACCCATGGATGGATGAGCACTCTGCCCGTGCTGCCAACTGACTGGGAATTGTATGGCTGTAACACCAACTGTCCCAGTCAAAAGCTGACCTCCTGGGTGTCTGTGGGTGGTACTGAATGAACTGCACTGATGGTTTCTTCTGAGAATGTCTGCTCTCCTTGGAGCAAACCCAGAGCAAGTGATGCCTGCAGTAAACCACACTGCAAAGCTGCCAGACTTGTCTTCCTTATATTAGTGAGGAAGGCAAGCTGAGAGTACAGGACACAAAAGTCACCTCGCTCAGTGGCTGCATGCAGCAGCAGCGTTGCCTTCAGTATTGAAACAGGTACGTTTTATTGAGGAAGGAGGCTGGAGACCAAGATGGAAGGATGTGAGGAATGGAATGGCAGTATGAGAAACAGTGAGACTTAGCTGTTCAGAGCAGTAGGATTAAACACGTTTTTAGATAGGGAATGATATGCATAGAAGTAGAAGCACAACAGTAAGCAATTACTGTTTGTCATCAAATGTAATTAATTAGTCACAGTAATGGGAAGTCATAATGTTAGATAAAACACCAATGTCACTGCTGTTTCAGTAATCCAAGCAACAAGTTGCTTGTGTAGATGCCTTTCTTCCACTGGCCTACCTATAAAATATACTCCCTTTACTTGCATTCATGCCAGCAGCACAATTTTTACATCTTCTGCAGATACATTACTTTGTATTCCTGCACTCTGGAACAATTTACTCTGATTACAAGTGCCAATGATGCAATGGCAAAACCAGCACTAAGTCCCAGATGGACCTAATTTGGAGCAAACAGAACCTCTCTCATCATGCATTGTCACTGACAGTGCTGCAGAAAACCATACTCAGAATAGCTCTGCAGGGATGGAAACATTCACCTCTCTGTGTAAAAGCAATGTTTGCTAAAATGCAGCCTAAGTAGCAGAAGACATGATTGGCAAGGCCAAAAAAACTCACATCCAAAATACAACCACATGGCTAGATTGCACACACAGTAGATCAACGTCTTTTTGCTGAGATGCACCTTTTCTATTTAAATTAATTACTTTTTTTTCATAGTCTGGGAGCATTTTATTTTCGCGACTTAAATACCCGTTTCATGAGCTTCCCTTATAGATATATATAATTTTGTTTCAGATTGAAAATCCTTTACAATTTTTTTATGGTTTCTGTTGGTCAAAAACTAACTTTTAATCACTTTTAATGTGATCCATCCAGTTTAAGCTTTTGCCACATAAAAATGTTGACTTTCTCCACAGTGTGAATTGCCCAAAAGTTACACCTTCATACAGGGGGGTGGAGAAGCCAAAATTTTCTGCTTGCAAACTGGATTGGAACAGAACACACGCTTTTAAAAATGCATTTGGCATTGGTGGGATGCAGTTTATACAAATCAGGATTGAGAACAATTTGTCAAGATTTTATGGAATTGCTTTCACATACATGATTTGTTAACTTTCTTT
>PPHD01021379.1:0-10276 GCA_002909625.1 Bambusicola thoracicus | reverse complement strand
ACAGAAAGAAGCTTTAAACAGGAAAGTCTGATACAGCAGCCTTATATGACAAGTTCCAATTCCGGTTGCCATTGCACTTACCATTTATGTCCTCCTTTTACACTGAACAGTAATAAGGAATAGGATATAAGTGAAGGAAGCTTACTTTTCAAAGCTTGTAAGAAACAAAAACAAGCATTAGAAAATTATCAGTTCCCTTCTAAAAACATGGTTGGCAGAAGACTTCAGTGTGAGACATAGTTTAAGCCAAAAAGAGTTTATCAAGACCAGATATGATTAAAAACTACACCCCAGTACCATAAAGTGTTGTGCAAGAAGCAACTTTTATACTCTAAAAACTGAAATTAACTTTTTTCAATATAAGCACAATGGTTATGTAGGACTAGGTGAAACTACCACATGGAGTCTGTTTACAGTAAACTAAGAATAGATCAAAAAAAACTTCAGCTGTTTAAGAAGTTCTATTAAACAGAAAAAAAGATGCACCATTTTGCAATCTCCAGATAAGATATAAAATTCTTATCGGCTCCAAAATGCAAAGGCTTTTTCAAACCTCCATTCAGAGATCACAGGCTCAACACAGATCTAAAGACATGTTATAACAAACGCTTGTAGAATGATATGTCATTATTAGTTTCACAGCTGCCCTTATTAAAAACATGTGTTAAAGTAAATAAATACATCACTCCTAATGTTCTTCAACCCTTAAAGAGGAAGAATTAAAATTGGAATCAAAGAAGTCGTCATCATGTGACTAGAATACCCCTAAAAACTTGGGAAAACTTATTATTGTATAAATCACTTCAAATTCACATGATATATAAAAAAAAAGGAAGGTGGCTATACCTCATTCCTTCAATCGATCTGTATCTCTTTCGGTAGGCTTCTCACTGCACAACTACATCTATATATTCTTGCAGTGTATATTATTCCAGATGAATAATATCCCAAGAAACAAAACTCAGTAGGAGAGCTACACACACTCTAGAACATTCTTCTACCTCTTTCTCCTCCAAAATTTCGTTGTATAAAATCACATAAATTACAGTGATTGAAGTGCTTTCCACTCGAACTATTCCTCTTTCTTCCTCATGCTACAATTTTTCCTATGTCCAGCACACAACCTGAAGAACTTCTAAGCACGCAGGCTTCCAAATTTAAATATGCAGAACAGCATGAGGATGGCAAGCAATTCAAGCAACCTTATCTCAAAGAGCTGCAAAAAGCAATTCAGTAGAGGCTTCTGTGGCCAGCGCTATCCAGCATTCCCTCAAACTTGAGCCGCAGGGAAAACGCTACTACCCAACAGCAGAAGGAACTGCAGGGAGCTGCTGCCATCTCTTTCCTGCCAGCTTTCCCTTCCCGCAGCTCTCAGCAGTGAGTAACAGGGATCTTGTAGCACAGTCACAGGATTATTTTGACACATCACTTACACAATCACAAAGTCAGACTGCCCCCAAAAGATGTTATGACATTAACATGAAATGAAATTACATACTTGGCTCTACAGAAGTCAGAATCACTTAAGTATTACTTCTAGATTACATCAGATGATTGCTAAGTGCTGTTTCGCAAAATATGACTTAACAGTTTAGTAATAGGAATGTACTAAGGGATACTTGAAGTTTTGAGTTCTAGATCATCGTACCCCTGGAAACATATGCCTGAACACAGTTTAAAGAGCATGCGGGGAAACAAAAGATCGACGATTTCCAGCCGTGAGTTTCTCAAATGCTATCAGCAAAATCAACTGACAGCAGTTGGTAACATCACAAAGGAACTATTTTGCTTCCTCACTATCTTTACTAAAAATCCTAAGTCCAGCTAGGAAAATAAAAGATTCCTGTTCAATCTTCTCTTAGGATATCTCAGAACGTATTTAGTATACTCTTCAGAGTTCTACAGGCAGAGTTATTGTATAGCATGTAAAATAAACATTACTTCCACGAAGCACGTATCAGAAAGCAGCTGAGAAACCAGCAGTTTGTTCCCATTTTATGCATCACGTAGAACCTGTACAGAGGAACACTATGTGCACCACGTACTGCTTTCCCACTAAAATTCATTCTAGCAGTATCAGGTATCCTTACTACATCAAATTAAAGCATTTAACTGCTTTCTGCTCACTTCACTGCTCTTGGTTGGTAGAAACCATACCCATGACCAGAAGAGATCATCCTGAAAATTTAGAAGCCGATTCCTCTGATATCCCCATTTTGCTGTTCCCTCAGGATTAGACTTCAAAGGCTGAATAGATGTAAATACATTACTGCTACATTATTTAATGTAGAAATTGTGGCAAAGACTTTTTTTCTTCCTTCGAACATTTCGGTCATCTTCAGTACAGATCTGGAGATTTTCCTCATCTAGTCTTACAGTAGGGTCTCAAAGAAAGGGATTTTAGGCCTCATGTGAACCTCCACTGTTTGTTTCTGAAGTATACTATTATTACTAAATTACGCATAACACATAATAAGCAACCAAACAAGCTTTGCAGTATGAATCTTTTAAAAAAATCTAATTTTTCAGCCCAGCTGAGGCACCTCCTTACGTCCATACTATCCAGTCTCTGACCTTCCACTTAAAAAAACTAGATGATTTTCTTGGAAAAACTGCCTGAATAAGGAAAATGGTCATCTGAACACCTTCCATTAGCTGAAATGCTGAATTACTTATTTTCCTACAAGATAGTGATGTCATAGCTCAAGAAAATTGCACTAACTGAATTTGCATCACTCCACTCATGAGAATAACGGAGTTCTGAAGGAAAAACAGTACACAAGATGGCAGTTCAATAAGACACAGTATTTAAAAAAACCTAGTAACTATAGTAAAATATTTACTATTTCAACTTTAGTCAGAGTTCTACTTACATTGTCCATGAAATTTGGCTTAAATCCTCCCTCCTGCTGCCGTCTCAATTCCTCCTGTTCCCTCTGGCGCAGCATCTCCTCTTCACGGCGTCTATGTTCTTCTTCATGTCTAGGATATTTTTCAAAAATTACATGAATTATGACATGATCTGTCCAGGCTCATAACCAGTCTCAGGAGTTAGCATCAAGCATATAAGCATAACTACTTACTAGTTTTTAATACAGTGAAAGGCACTAATCTACACAACCTGATGGGCTGGAGCACTACGAAAGTGTTTTTGTTTAACAAGTATACAGGTATTCACAATACTAACTAATATTATTGCTCTTCTGGCTACAGTTAACCTGTACAAACCAGTAAGCAGGTTCAAAAGCTTTAAAAAAAAATACTATGAATTACAATATTGTAACACTGCCTACAGCCAAACTGCCAATTCTACAGAATGTACTGTTCTTCTGTGCCATCTCCATTTTCTTGAGATATTTAACACTATTATGTATATTACTTCAAAAGCAATGCCTTCTATTTATTTCCACAGAAACTACAACTGATACAAAAAGCACAATAACACCACTTGATAGAGAAAATCTTCAGCTACAAAACACTACTCAACAGTCACCATCATCAGCTCTATATTTTTTGCTGGTGATAAACAAGAGCCTGCATGACACACTTGTAAAAATCTGCACCAGAAGAAGTGATCCACTGTCACCACTGCTGAAATACATCACCCACCACCTCACTGTGCTCACATCCACTACTTGGTCCCCAGAAATGTTCAGCAAGCATCAAGGAATGTCATTGGGTGCCATTTTTTCCACAGAGAGTTTCTCAATGACAACTCTGCCTCATACACACTCCCATGTCAGACATCATTTTATCAGACTACCGCTCTGCTGCCATCTGTCACACAGCTACAAAACATTACAGAATATTGGTGCAAAGGTCCAACCTATACTGCTTTACCACCAACATCTGCCACAGACATCATGGGCCAACCTCATAAGATAGGAGGCATTACTTTCTGAGCAGCCCCAGTATTCATAAGAATCAGCTTTTAAAGAGAACAGCAATATATCAGAAAAATGCCAAAAAGTACTACAGTAACACAAGAAAACACTCCTGAAAATCTCACTTTCGACTATAAATCAGCAATGCCACACTTCTACATGCAGTAGATGAATACTCCCAATCTTCCAAGCATGTCCTACTACAGATCCATTACAGCTATGCCGCCATCACATGTTGAAAATTAAATAATCATATGAACAAACATTCACATTAAGACATTCCTAAGCTAATTAGAAAACACAGATATTTACAAAACTACTGAGCTGCAATAAATGAAAAAATATTAGAAATAATTGCAACTATTCTTTTATATTAGCATAAGTGACCACTTTTCTCTGCAAGAACGTTAACGGGAACATATCCTGTTATGCTTTTGAAAAACAGCTTTTAAACAGTAGATGTTTATATTCTGTATTATAAGCTCTGCACACCAAAGTACCTAAATTTGTGCAGGCTGACAGCAGATGCATGCTTTAAATTACTGCCACAACTTCACACAGTATAAGACAAAATACCTCAACTGTATCTGCTTGCGTTTCTGAAGTTCTTGATTCCGAAGTTCCTCCAAACGTCTCAATTCTTCCTGACGTCGCATGAGATCTACCAGGATTAAAAACGTAATGAAGATAAAAGCTCTCAATAGCAACATGGTAACAAACAAACAAACCCCACTATCAGATTATCATTCTAACAATAATCAATTTTAAAATTAAAGCAATTTCTCAACACATCTAACCAGCTCCTTCCCATTCAGCTAAGCTTGCCACGTGAAAAACCACACAGACCCAAGTCTCACGTGGTAAGGCACTACACTGTCCGTGCCTCTGAAGATGATGGACACAGAAATTTGAAGCCCTCAAACAAAGAGAAGCGTTAAAAAAATAAAGTTTCAATCACTTAAATCATGCCCTGGTTTCGCAACTTTGGCAAGGTATCCATTTTCTCACAAAGCTGCACACTGCTGAAGTCCCTTCAGCAAGGAAACTAGTGCAAGTCATAATCTCCATTATCTATTGCAGACAACTGCACAACACACCAGGAACAAGTGAAATGAACTTGAGGTGCACATGATCTGAACCTCTATAGACATTTTAATCATGACTGTGCTTACAGTCACTTAGAAATAACTGTAACTGCTAACACTACCAGAAAGAATAGCCATATCCTTCCTTAAAAAGCACTTTAAAATGCTCTCAAAAAGCAAGCCAGAACTAATAATAATTACTTTAGCTCTATTTGATACTGCCCAATCAGACTATTGATTTCTGCCTGGAAACTCATGCATTCTTCAGTGAATATTAATTTCACCTCTTTCCACAATAAAAGCAACCATTTGCATTTCCACCTTCATAGGACATTAGCCACATTATTTGCAGACACCATGAGGAAAACTCCACCATGGCACCTACTAGACGCGATTTATACCCGAGTTCAACTACTCCACACATTTTTACATGCATTTCAGCACCACATTAAATCATTTTTATTAGCTCTGCAAAATACTTTCCAACTTGCAGCAGCGCGTATTAGAAACTTTTACACTGCTACATTTACCAATGTGCCATTTGTTTTCTTTTAACAAAGATCACCAGAATTTTACCATATATTTGTTTTAACCAAGTTTACCAGATAACATCCCTATTGACAATACAAGTCTTTCCTCTCAAACAAGTTTTGCAGGCCAGCTTTTACCATCCCTGCAAAGTCAATGTATTTGAATGGACTGATGATTAAAACGAAGATCCATTCAAATCAAAAAGTCGCAGCACCATTTCCTTACAATAGTGCATACTACAGCAGACTTGGCCAACGCTATCTTCATACTCAGCCACAGACTCCTTAAAATAACATTTAGATTGTTTCAGAGTATTAACGAGATCATGAATCAGCCCATTCTGCATTCAGCGTTGGCTATGGTGGGAAAAGGTGTCTATTGCCTTTATCTTATTTCCCACTTACCTATCATTCCTTTTTTGCCTTACATTACACTGCAACAGGATTTTCTACCTTCTCTCTACCACTAGCTGCTTTGAATTTATCATTTCCTCCTGTCTAAGTTCTACAGTCCTAATTTTACACACCTCTAAAAATTTTCAAGGCCTAGTTCTGATTACTGCCCTTCCTGAAACCGTTAGAACTTAAAAGCTCAACATAACAATTAGGTATGGTACCACACGACAATGGCAGAATCTTGACACAAAGCTTTATTAGCTAGACAAAAATAAAGATCTATATGTTCGGGCTGCACACAGAGCCTCTCATATGAGAGGATTTGTAATACTGCTAATTCTGGACTGACATTTATCGGACACAGGCCCTTTCTCTGAACAGAAAAAAAGCCTGCACTGAAGCAGACAGCTGCAAAAGGTGGAAAGTATGACTACTAGCTTCTTCATCTTCTCGTGCCTAAAGAAAAACGACAGACGCCTTCAATATTCAACTTCGTGCAGATTTAAGGACTGAAGGCGAAAGTACTTCAAGGAAGTACAAGCAGGAATCCCAAATCCAAAAAGCTTCATTGTTTAGGCTGCTAATTTTTCAGGTTCTAAGAACGGAAAGCAAATGGTCAGTTTCCATTTAGCTGATAAAGAATGAAGTTTTGGGTTCAATCTAGTCAAATCTTCTAGTACTTTGTCAAACTATGTCACCATCATTATGAGGGAATATTTACACAAGTCTAAA
This sequence comes from Bambusicola thoracicus, assembly GCA_002909625.1. Taxonomy (NCBI): domain Eukaryota; kingdom Metazoa; phylum Chordata; class Aves; order Galliformes; family Phasianidae; genus Bambusicola; species Bambusicola thoracicus. Next base: position 3,649 of record PPHD01021379.1, on the reverse strand, counting down.
GCATACCAGCAATATGTAGATCAGAAATATCACGCCAATTTACTTACACGTGGAAACATGTATTCTGCTTTACAAATTACTTCTGACTCAATCTGTCAAAACATGACACTTAAAAGTGAGAAATTACACATGTTCAAAGAATGAAGCCTTTATCTCAGGTACTTCAACTAGCATATTCTAGTGTAAATCCCAGCACCTCTGAAAGCAATTTCATTAAAACTCATTCTTCTCATCTTCTGAACTCCTGATAACTATGGTTTGTACATCAGGTATGCAAAAATAGTAATTCCAGGTTCTGATGCCTTATGTTTCACTGCATCTTTCTTAAAAAGCACATGATTCAATCTCATTAGGTTATTTTCACATACACTGAAGCTGAGAGGAAAAAAAAACAGGAAACATGCCTACAGCTCAGCTATTCAAATTCCTGCATGTCAACAGCTTAAATCTGAGCACCTGCACAAAATTCCAGGTTATCAGATACCAAAGAGAAGTGCTCCATCATAATCAAAGAGAAATGAAAAACTCCCTTCCCACAGCAACAAAAAAGCCTATTTTCTCACTGGAATATTGGCACCAAAAACATTCTTATTCCAGTGGCTCTTCAGCAGAAGGAACAGTCTTTTTCTTTCTGTGTAAAAGTGGATCTTTATAGATATTCCAAAAACTGAGAACTTTTTCCTTCAGCATCCACAAAAGGAGCTACAGTAACTATTTGGCATTTTAAATTTGTTTTTTTTTAATCATTTTATTATACTCTGTATTGCAGTACAAGATCTTACATAAACATGGTTTCTCATTTAATGCAAGTATGCCTATTGAGAAAAAATAGAATAGGTGAACTTTTTCCTAATGACAACTTTCAGTTGCAGTAGAACTAGTAAGTTTAAGAACTAAAATCAAATGATGTTCTGTAGTTCTCAACTGGAAAGCACTGCCAATAGCAGTAATAAGGGGTGTTCAGCTTTTTGGGAAGAAGACTAACAAGCAGAAAATATCAGATACTTGTCCTGTTTCTGCTTTCTCTATCACGAAAATACAAGCTCAACTCAGCTCCATTCCCAGAGGTAGGGCTTGAAAACAGTTTCAAAAGGACATTCTTTCCCCCAAAACTACAGAAAGGGAACATATCCATAACGTTAAATAAGAGGGATGCACCACGTTACACTTTCAAGAATAACGTAGGCTAATGACAACTGTCACTTATTTTGAGTTGCTTAGACATACAATAATCGTGCACACAGATTTCTCAGTTGGGTTTCAAATGTTAAAAAAAAAAGAGTAAAAATTAGCTACTGTACTATCTTAGGTCGTATCAGAGGAGCACAAACAGCCATAATAACTATGAGCTATCATTTTCATTTTTTTTTCCTGGCCAGGACACACAAACAGTGCTTTGCCCTATCTAGAACCATAAGCAACACCAACAGGAACTAATTTTACAGATGAATTTGAGGCTACCATTCATTCTTGTTATATAAACTACTTACACTACGAAAACTCAAGTGAAAAAAATACATATAGGCAACCTCCCCTTTCTCAACTTCTTAATCCATTACTGCAAATTCTCAAAGACTACGCAAATAGAGAAATACTTCTTCCTTTGCTTCAGTTCAACGCATTTAATTAAATAGTATCTACCAGAAATCTCCGCATTTAACATACAGCTCAATATGCTACAGAAAGAAAATTTGTGAACAGAAAAGAATTAACACTAATACATTATCTGATTTTTTACCTTGCCTCATCAACATTAGCTGATGCTCATGTCTAGCTGCTTCCATTTCTGCCTCTAGTTTCTCTTTGGCTTCTCTAATGTTCCTGTCAACCTGTTCACGCTGTTGCTTTTCCATCTCATCAAGAGCCTTCCAACGTGAAGCATACTCAAACTCAAATGTTCCAGGTTGAGCAAAACGTGGAGGCTGTTCTCTTTCCCTAATAAAAATTTTGCAGTTAAAATGTACAGAAGGACACGTTAAGATCAACAGCTGTAACAGCCAAAGAATTTACAAACAATCACTTCAAATGTAGTAAACTGATGCAAAGTCAGATCTGTGTTGCAAACCAGTTTGTCAGAGTTTAATTCAGCTGTTAATGTGGTAAGTAATCTGATCAGAGAAACCTTCCAAATAAATATCTACTCAATTTATATAATCAACACAAAAACGTTTTATTACCATGGTACAAAATATTTACCTGTGACATTAGATTAACTAGGTTCATCTTTCTAAAGTGATCATATAAGAAATTAAATGCATATTAAAGCTTACTAAACAGTTCAGACTGTAAGAATATTTAAATACTTAAAGGAGCCAACATTTTATTCACATTCGAACACTGATGTAAAGAACAATGTTTTTTTTTCAAGTATTATTCTACAGGTTTACCTGCTTACCAGAGTAGGTTTTTTAGTTTCAAGCAGCCAGATTTCTAAATAGCAATCAAATCTGAACGTTAGAAGTAATATTCTCTAATGAGGTAAGGAAAATCCTCTTTCATCCCATGCTAAAGATTCTCTTTTGCTCAAAATTACATCGAAACCACAGAAGCTGCCAAGATTTACACCTCACTGACTCTACAGAGAAGGTGGTGCTAATCAGAGGACAAAATTCTGTGTGTGTACACATCTCTGCAAGATCAGACTACAGCCCAAGCTCACAAAAGACTATCAGTGACTGGAAGTAAGCTCCAGCTGATTTCAGCAGAGACCAGGAATCTCTACTTCAGTAAAATCACTGAATGCTAAACCAGTCAGACTCCATTTTACTATGATTAGGAAAACTAAAGACATTGCTTGTTAATCCTTTGACAAAAACCAATGTAACATTACAATAGTTAAGTTGGAAGGAACCTAAAAGATCCTAAGGTTCAACAGCTGGGACCTGGGGGTGCTGGTGACCGCAGCTCAGCACTGGCCAGCAGTGTGCTCTGGCAGCCAAGGGGCAAACTACATTTTGCAGGGCATTAAACACAACATAGCCGGCCAGCTCCGTGAGGTGATTCTCCCGCTGTATTTAGCACTGATGCAGCACAGACCTGAGTACTGCGTGCAGTTCTTGGCTCCACAGTATAAAAAGGATATAAAGGTACTCAAATACATTCAGAGACAGGCAACAAAGATGGCAGAAGGACTGCAGGGTACATCCTGTGAGAGGCAGAAGACATGGTTTATCTAGTTTAGAGAAAAGGAGGAGAAGTGCAGACAGAGGTACCAGGCTCTTCTCTCCAGTAACTGAGAGCCAATGGTACAAAGCCACACCAGAAGTTCAATCTGGATACAAGGAAAAAATTCTTTACCAGGAGGGTGGTTCACACCCCATGCCTGCTGGTGGTCACAAGGCAGCTGGGTAACGCTGTAACTTTTGCTCAGCATCAAGTGCTCAGGCAGTGGACTCAACTATCTTTGAAGGCCACTTCCAACTGAACTATCCTAATGCCAATTCTGAATACAGAAGTGACACATCACTTTTCTGTGAGAAAAAGTGACCTAACATCTGGCTTCCCCTTGGCTGTACAAAATAAACATACACCAATCTGAAATAAAAATGTTAGCTTACTAAATACTTCATAACTTCATCTTATAAAGTTAAAAGTCAAACAGAACTTACTTGTGATACTGTTGTGTTTTTTGCATTAGCTTCTCTGGGAG
>PPHD01021377.1:334-13276 GCA_002909625.1 Bambusicola thoracicus | reverse complement strand
ATAGCTATTCCAATCAAATTCTGTTGGGAGTGTAAGGGCAGCAGTGGAAAAACTTAAACTGAAGGCATCAATGCATGGACTGGGGCTACACATGCTTTGTGAGGTGTAGTTGGCTTTTGGGTCTCCTTTGCTCGTGTCGAGGCTCTGAATAGTGTACCAATAGGAGGTGCTTCATAGTGGAATTACTATAGTGTCCAGGTTGGCATGGGAAGGAAGGACCATAGGGACTAATAGTCAATTACAAAGATGTGCTAAGCTCTATTTAAAGCTTTGGGCTGTTCTTCATTGTGTTGTCCATAACTCTTGAATGGCCCTGAATACAAGAAATCCTGTTATCTATATATTTTTTTCTGTGCAGCTTTATTCTGTGATGGAGAAAGGGATGTAATGGGGTAGGAGATGTATAGGTATTTTTGTAGGATTCCATTAGAGGCACTACAGTAGTGCTGATGTTGGGAAAAGATGTGGCAGGTTTGAGAGCTCTTGAGGTTTGTCCCTAAGTCAAATGTCTCATAGATCATATATAACAGGCAGTCTTAAAAACCAGAATACAAGTAATTATTGGGGAAAAAAGGCACTTTTAACTCCAGAGTGGAGCTGCAAAGCAACACTGTATTCAAGGAAACACTGTGGGTTAAATAATTTTTTGAGGGAAACAGGTGTATTTGAGTTGGTTAAGCTTTGCTGTGCCTTTAGTTGAGCTGAGTGACAAAAGTAAAAATACTAACAGTAAATCCCAAATCATCTAAGATGTATTTCAATTTGTGGAATATGTGAATGTCCGGATTTTAAGTTCAGGGTTGGATGTTTCATTCTGTGTTGCCCAGGGATGGTAAACACGGAACAAATTTCTTCTTGGGAGAGCGTTCCAAGGTGGAAGGTGTGGGGACACAGACAGAAGATCTATGGAGAAAAATGGTAAGCTTGGGTCTGCTGGTTTGAAATGATATTCCATCTTTTCAAATGAAAGAATTAGGAAAGGGTTGCAGAGGCTGGAGCTGTAAACAAATCAAAGTTGTCTGCCATAAAGAGGAAAAAGATGGGATCTTAAAAAAGGTTTTTCAGTTATGAGGGTAGAGTGGAATACTCATTATAAGCCCATGGTGCAGCAAGTGATGAGATTAGTTTTGCTGAATAAAACCAGTGGGCTCTTATCATCTGCCTTGTTTTGTATGTCAAGTAAAAGAATAGGCTTTTGTGTAAGCAGAATATCATTTTTTGCTACCTACAACAAAAGCAGAGCAAAAAATGGGCTGAAAAGGAGATAGGATATAAAAATATTCAGAAATCAGCTGCTGAGGGAATAGAAAAGCTTACAGAGAATGTGAAATTCTTGTAATAATCACACTGCAGCACAGATGGGCAGGAAAGGCCAGTCTAGGCGTGTAACACTTTGAGGGCTTCAGGTACCGGAGTTTTGTGCCCCTGACCCCTGCCTTGCTTTTCTAAATCTTCTCTTGTGTTAGCTTGTGAGAAAGAGTTGTAAGGGCATACCAATTAAGGTGACTGTTTTTATCCACCTTTTTTTCTGTGTAGTTGCTGTTTGGTGCTGTTTTGAGCCTGCCAGTTCTTAGGAGTCAAGGTCAGAAGAAAATGAAGCAACATGAATCAAGCATTCATTAAAGCTAGCTCTTCAAGGCATACATGCAGACTGTGAGACTTTTTTTTGTTGCACTAGCAGGTGCTGCTTAGTTTTTTATGTCTTTGAGAGTCTGGTGGCCAAGATGAATGGAGGAAAATCACCAAGCTGCTTAAGGAAAAGCATCACCACCTGATCGTTCCTCTCGAACAGCTTTGAAGAGACATCCCACTCTATGATAAAAAAGCAGGAAGTTATAACAAGGTTGCATGCCTTCTTCTGGAGGAAAGCTTTATTTAGATTCTTGTACTCTGTGGCAAAGCTGTCAGTGCAATTATCACACATACATCAATCAAATTCAGGCTAGACTTAGATCAGCAAAAGTGGATGGAGAAATAAACCTGCTTACAGCGAATCCAGTGCAGTCCCTTCGGTAGCGGGCACTTGGTGCTAAATGCTGTAAATGTTGGACTTGCCGTTGGCAGAGTTGAAGCAAGGCTGGAGGGTGTCTGGAGGTAGCACTGAGAGAGGCAGAGATGTCTCTGAGAGGTCTCCCTCCCCGCTTACATTCATTACAAAGATTTTAACGAGTCTCAGGGTGACCCATCAGTTACTGCTCCAGGAGAAAAGTAATGGAAAATTTGACCATGGGTTTGAATTCACTAAGAGCCAGGTCCGTTTTGTCCTTAAGGATTTTTAGCTGATATTCAGCATTAATTTAGTAGTGAGGTTCTTCAGGGTGCAGAACTGTTTGAAGTTTCAAGCGCTGTCTCAAAGATACTTTCAGGAAAGATTATTTGAAGGAGAGGAAGGACATGGACCATTGGCTTCAACCTGTAACGTTTCCTAACTGTTGCTCTGTTTCACATCGGTGTGGGTGAGATACTAATGGGGCTTTGTCTGTTTCCTCTAAAAATCTGGCTGGAGAGTCTTTTAGAAAGAAAAAGGAACTGAAAGAGTGGCAGGGAAAAAAGCCCAGACAAAAACTAGCATCTCTGTGCTTGGATCCCAAACTGAGCATTTGATAGCAACTTAAGCTGTTCCCTACTTTAGATCTCAAGCTCAAGAACAGTCCAAACAAATCAGGAGTGATAAATTTTCCTTTTGCAGAGGCATAAAGAAATGGCATCCTCACAATGATCAGTGTGCCGAGTCCTTGGTGCTGGTCAGGGTGTAAAAGACTGTAGGTTATGCAACAAAGGGGACAGGTGAAGGAGCTGGCAATTTAGTCCTCTGCAGCAAACAAAGAATCAGCAGCAGCTGCTGGGTATACAGGAGGACACAGCTGAGATGGACCCCGTGGCCTTGAGCTGAGGATTGCTGGTGTGTGCAGTGCAAATATTGGAGCTGCTGGCACGGCAGCAGCAGCGAGGTCAGGCTCTCGTCTTCCAAAGTACACAAGAAAAAGGAGAAGGAAGACGATCACATAAATCACTGCTGCTGGGGGAACAGCTCTCTGAATTGGGTCTCGACAGTGCAGCTGCTTTTCGTTAGTTTGTGGGGTAGTACTGGTGATAAAGGACTAATAGAGATGGATGAAAATAATTAGGTGGTGTGAAAAGAGGGGATGAGAAGAAATGAAAATGAAATGAAATAGGAAATGAAGAGGAATGGCAGGTGGGAGGAAGAAATTGCATATTCCCCCCTCGGCAACATCTTAGGTTATGGATAGTTTACTTCAAATCTAGGTGGGCCTCTGGCTCTCATTTCGAACTGAATCAAGGACAGCCATCTGACAAAGAAAGCAGATGAGAAGTAATTGGAATCAGGTCAGTAACCTGATGCTTCAACATGTGCATTGCTTCTGGTCATACAAATTTGATGGCATTGCTCTATGGTGGCAAAATGGAAGTAAGCTGACAATGAATGTTGGATGAAAAGCTGTCATATCCAGGCCTGAGATATGGGAAAGACCTCTGTACTCCAGAATTAGAAGCATTTGTCAAGCAACAATAATGTGCTTTGTTTTGTTCTTTTTCCCCAGAGATCTTCCAAATGTTCCAACAGGTGAACATTTTTTAAAGTTACTGACATTTTTTCCACTCCTTAGTTACTCTCCGTAGGATCCTCTCCTGCAGTAGTGATGCTCACGTTCTTCAGCTGAATACAAGTTCTTTGTGTTTCCTGTTGACTGCTTCAGGCACTTTCTGATGTCAGGGAATATGTGCCTTTTTTGCTCCAAGTCAATACATATATGAAACTTATCTATCAGCTGAGCATTTCTGAAGAATGGTGACCTTCCAAAAGAAGGACTTCTGGCTGCACTTGAGTACTTACAGCCCAAATGTATTGAGCGAAAACAGCTTCTGTGCCTTTTCTCATCTTTACTCTGAGTAGCTCCTGTTCAGGAGCAATATGGACAAACCAGGATGGGACTGTGCCACTGTCCTGTGGTAGCAGATGTTGGGCCAGGTCTAGTGGTGGTCTTCCATGCATCAGTGGTTTGCAGATCTCATTTGAAGAGAGGTGAGCAAGCTTTACCCAGCTGACACTTGCACACTGTTGTCTGCACTTGGCTGCAGGCATCCTGATTCTCCTCCCTGTGTCCCAAGCTGAAAGCTGGGGTCTGCTGTCAGTGCAGTCGCACTGATGTGTCCCTCAGGTGAACCATCTGTAGTGCTAACTGGGAGTTCTCAATTTTACTGCTGGCTCTGCAAGTTAGTGTAACTTGGGCAGGTCTCAAGTCTTCCGAATCTTGGTTCCCTAGCTGCAGAGCAGAGGATTCCATTGCTTTTCCTCAGAGTGGCAGAGTTTTATACAGTATAAATACTTGCAGTTAAGTGTTTTGACTGTGTGAGTATTTCAGACAAGAAACCATAGATATGTGTCAGGGCCATGATCCGAATTCGAACTGGTGAACTAGAAAAAGTGTTGACAGCCTTAAACCAACTGCCCTGTCCTCCCCTTCTGTCTACCTGAAAGATCATCTGTGGAATGTATTTCTATCTTTCTCTGACAAAAAAAAAAAAAAAAAAAAAAAAAAGCAGAATACCAAGCAAAGGAGCATGACCCATTTCTTTGCAGTCAAGCTCTAAACCCTACATGCTGGGATGTGAGTGAGGCAGTGATACAAAAGAAGCTCATATTAGGACACAGCAGTCATTCTGCCACTAAAAAGAGACAACGACTGCCACCTTCAGATGAGATGGATATGCTTTCCAAGCCACGGTAGCTTTATCTCCTCCACAGCTTCTCTATCATCTGTAATTATATTTAGACCATACAGTGAATCAGAAAAGCACTGCTTTACTCTGACAAAGTGACCATGAGAAATGCGATAGTGGTGGCAAGCAAGGAGAGCTTGAAACATAACGAATCATTTCAGAATAGGAAAATATACAAGCAGTACACCACTGCAAGCATCTGCACGCTCTGTTAATGGTGGATCAATAGGTCTGATAGGAACATCGCTCATCATAAACTGCATCAGTCACCTTCAGTGTTTTTTCACAGGTCTTTCTGTGTATAATGCCAGGTTTTGGTGCACATCATCCTGTTCAAAGTCATTGGCCATAGCATTGGACTTTCTCCATGGAACGTTTTCCTTTAAACGCAGCATGAAGCACATTCAAGGCAGTACCAAATCATACCACACTGAGCTGTTTATTACTAGAGACTTTTGGACAGAAACATGTAATCTAGATTCTCTGAATCTATAGGCAGATGGTATCTGCTTTGCTTTTCAGTATTTTTTCAGCTGGTACACCAGATTTAAATAACTTGCTTCCACACATCTGAAGAAGAAACTCTGATATGACTAAGCTTATCTTTGAGACGTTTACAAATATTTGATTTTTTTATTTTCCCCTGCTATCCCTCTGTTCTATCTTGTGCCCCAAACAAGGAACTTTAACATTCTCTTCTGTTGGAGTAAATAACTTTTCACACTATGCAGACTCTCCTGAGCAAGGATGGGGGATTCTTTTGCTCCACCGCTGAAATACACAGGGTTGCCTAGGTGAAAAGCCAGCTCTCACATCTTCCCTCCATACACGGTGTTGCTGCTCTTATCACTGAGATACAAGATCATTGTCACTTCAGGCTGGTTGGAGACTTTTATTTTTGTTTACAATTTGGTTCACTGAAACAACGGCTGTTAGCTGCATCCAGCTCTTAATTTGACTTCATCTTTTATTAGCCGCTATTTTTGCAAAGATCTTAATTCCCCTCTAAAACATTTTAATTAAAACAATTAAAAGCTGTTTCTGAGTGCTGCACTTCATGAGCAGATTTTGCAGGAACTTCAAAGAGACGCAGATGTTTATGGAGTTTGGTGTGGTGATATTTGAGGCTGCCCACTGGCAAAGAAAGGATTCATAAACATCTTTAAGAAACTTTGCTGTGGAAATGACAACATTTCCTTCTTATATTTTAGCAAGTCTAATATTTCCCAGTCTTAACAGGCGTATTTCATAGACACAGATGTAAGCGTTGTTGTCTGCTCGTGATCTGAGCCACATCAGATACGCTGCTGTGGTGTAAGTGCTGCTCATGGTGGTACCTTGGAATGTGGCAAAAGATGCAAGAGACCATGGGTTAGTTTGTTGTGTGAGAATCAGGTTTTAGGTCATCACTAGACTGGGAATAAGGAAAATTAGGATCAATTTCTGCTGTTTTCGACAGCCTGCCAATGGGCTTTTGAATGGCCATTTAGCTATTTGTGCCTCTGAACCCACTGGTAAAGGGATGGTGACTCCCCCTGTGTTTTAATTCCCTCTGTTCTTTGTAGCAAGGTCTATCTCTTAGTGCATCAAGTGTTTCCTTGCCCTAGAGAGTCCTGTTTTCTTCTTTTTTAAGTGCTGTTTTAATAAAAATGGGGAATGCTAAGGATTTGTTTGGGAAGAGTTTTCTCTTATTTGTGCCAGTTAAACTTGGAGTTGGTGTGAAGAGCTCATTTTGGGAACACCTCTGTCTGTGGGTGATGAGGCATGCAGTGGTCTCTGCCAAACTAAGAGGATGGCCCTAGGGACATATGTCCATGCTAGACCATGTCTAGAACAGCCTAAGGCACAGGGATCTTCCGTGGTTTAGGCAGATATCTGTGGCCAGACATGCACATCCTGCCCAGCTAGGGCTTCAGTGGGTCTGCTTGTGGGACTTGTGCTCCTATTTAGTGCTTCTGTTCAAAGAAAAGAAACAATCTTCTCTGGACCTTTCCATCCTGATCTGCTTTTAAAAGGGGGATAATAGAACTACTTGGAAGAGGTGTCTCCATTTCTGCTGTGAGCATCAGACCAGCATGGGAAGCCTGCATGGAGTTTTGCGTGACATGTCATGTAGCTGCTTTAATGCACAGTGTAATTACAGTGACAAATTTCTGCTGCTTGGAACATCGGGGACTGAAGTGGTTGCCCCGAAGGAGAAAGAAAGTTAGTGGGAGAATTTTGACCAACTCTGGGTTGGAAAGTGCAGCACTTCCTTTGCGTTGGATTAAAAGTGATTAGCATGGCCAGAGGGGTCCTGTGAGAGACAGGTAAGCAGGGTGAAAGGAAATTGGAAATATTAAAGAAATGAAGCTGGACTAGATAAAATGAGTTCTACACTGCTAAATTCCTCTTTGATTTGGTAGCATCAGGTGTGCTGAAGGGTGGGCTGTGCAGACTTATGCGTGACAGCAGGATGCCTTCCACATGAATAACCCCCTGAAACTAGCTGAACTGCTCACAGAAGTGCCTGGCAATGTGATCCAGGCTTGAGCGTTTGAACCCTCAGATTTGATCTTCCCTCAGCAACACAAGGGCCAGGCTGAACAGTGAACAGCAATAGCTGAGCTAGGAATGTGAACTCAGACCATTCATTGCTAGGAGGCAAACGGCTCTGCCGACACATCCCTGCTGAAGAGCATCTCATCTCAGCCCAACTGCAAATTGGCTCTTAAGAAAAGAAACGATATGCAAAAAGCCCTCTCCCATGTTAGTCTAGAAAGAAGGAGCTTTGTTGTTGTTTCAAAGAATTAGTGAGCCAACAACGCAAAGCTTTGGAGTTGGTTATTGGGACTTTACTGTAGTCTCTACGAGCTATACAAAGTCTGAAGACATTGTACATACGGTACATCTTTAATAAGAAGGGAGCTCACAGTCTACCAAACTCTGCCAAATAAACTTTTAATACATACTGTACTCCACTCAGCAGTTGTCCATTTCTTCTCCATGGAATATCTAACAGCTCTAAAAATATTTTCTTGGAAGAGGATAGAATTATCGTCGTTATATATCAATTGAGTATCAAGTATGGTTATGAAGCAAAGCCAGCATGCTAGTATTGCACAAGGGGAAAAGCCTCCAGAACACAAAGTGAAACAATGAAATGCCCTCAAAATTCTGCTGAAGGGAACGGGAAGCTCTGGATGCCATATCAGTAGGATCCGTGTAACTCTTAGGCGTCCTTGTACCGCAGCAGGTTTGCTTTGCCTCTTCACTGCCACATCTCTCTCTGAAACAGGTAGGGATCTTCCAGACCATTACAGTAAAGAAAAAAAATTACAGCAGCTGCAGCAAAGTGTGGTACTGTTTAATTTCTTGAAGAGTGAGGCTTTTATTTCAAAATATCATATATTAATATATATATATTTCTATATATATACTTTAAATGGTATAAAGTAAATTGTAGATCCAAACTTATACTGTTGTTTGTACTTTGTAATCTCAGAAACTTTAGCAAAGGAACCATTTTTCTTCATTTTTCTTTTCAGCTGTCAAAAACCAGGGGCATTATTTCCACAGAATGCTCTTTCACACAGTAAAGCCATTGTTGTCATCTGGTAAACAGTCAGAGTGCAAATAAGAAATCCATTTGGCTTGTAAATGCTGAGATGGTTTTCAACTTTTGACACTTTGTCCTCATAAATCAGCTGGGCTTTCACTGCCTCCATGCAGGCTCTGTTAGGTCCTTGGGTGGATCTGCAGGGCGAAATGTGAGAGTCAGTTATGTTTAAAATGTTAAGGGAGGGAAGAAGGTAAGAGCTAAGCTTTTTGGCATGTTGCCCTGCTCATGTACGGCTGAGCCCAAACCTCAGTTTTATGTTTTTTGTTGCTTTGGGCATGAATGCAAAAGCCTTCTACCTTCTCCTAGCTCCTGCAAGGAAGGGCACATGGATGGGTCCACTGGCCCGTTTACAGAGGCTGGGTATGAGAGAGAACCCATAACTCAGTCTGAGTTCATCTGCTCACCTCAGGTGAGATAACACCACCTGCATAGCATCACAGACCATGGAATCATCTCTCTCCATGACAAACACTGTAACTGATACATCTAGATGAATGGCAGAAGGAGGTCCAACACTTTGCTAGGTGATTAGGTCATCAAAGAAAAGCCAGCTGACTTGAATATGAGCTGGACTGGGCATTAAATTAGGGCTAAAAGTTGTCAGCTAAGCACCAGGTGATATCATCAAATGCCACAGTAAGTCTCATAGCAAGAGATATTTGCTATTTTGTGCTCTACTGCTTTGAGCTGACCTCTAATTACCTAGACAGCGATTGCAAAAATAGAGGAGTTTCTTCTTTTTTTCTTTAAAGAAAAATGCAGTGTGAAAATCATCAGCTATTAACCTAGTTGGACAACTTAGAAAGAAAAAAGAAGCAAACCAAAAACGATTTGTTTCATTTCCCATTTCTTCTCCTTCCCTGTTGCCTTACTCTGCTCTTCTGGTTTGCTGCTTTGCAAGTGGGATTATCTTTCCCAGGGATGCATGGATCCCTGCCTTGTTGTGCCCTGCTAAATGGATTTGCATGGTTGGTGAAGGAGCAGGGAGTGCCAAGGGACCACCAGCACTTCAGGTGCCATTTGCTGCGGCATGAGATGAGCTATGACTGCTGTGAAACATGCTGTTCAGGTCACTGTAAAAATGACCTGCATTACTCCAATGGCAAGACGTGTGCTGTAAACCAGTGGGCTGCAATGGAGGGTGCAGGCTGTGAAGCTACGGAGCTGCTCCAAGCAGAGCTCCTGTGCCAGTCCCCAGTTGCTGAAGGCTTTAATTTCCATTCTTCACGGTATCAGCAGAAAAACAGCTTGTTGAAGGACTCAGAGGGCTGCCATATGAATGCCAGGTGCTATTAGTGCAGATTACTGAAGAGCATTTGGCAGTGCACACGGGATGGGCACAAAGCCCTGGGAGGAGAACCGTGTTCCTTAGGAGCCCTGCAAAGTGGTGCCCTGAAGGTCAGGTGTAGACAGCAGCCCGAGGTTGGGAGTTGTGGTTTTGTGTTTATCAACAAGTCTGGTTCTCAATGGTGTTTCTAGTGTGCTTGGTGCACCATCTCCCAACGTCAAGGCTGAGACCACGTGTTCCTGTCCTCCCTGTCCTGGTTGCTCTCCTGAAATGTCATGGTGTAATTTCCAACCAGGTCCTGGTACTGCTCCAAAAATAACCCGCCATGTTTTCAGAGAAAGCTTTGAAATTTACATTCTTTAAAAAAATGAAAAAAAAGAGAAAAGAAAAAAGAAAATAGGATTGAATAGGGACTCAAAAAGGGTTGAAACTGGTCCAAAAATTGAATTACAAAATGATTTCTTTCCAGTGTTTGTCACCTGCTCTGACTATCAATAGAAAACAGATCAATTTACAGAGGCTGTGAGCTCTATATCTTTGGCTTTAACAACTTAATTAGAGAGCTGTATTAAAGGACTAAGCCCAGGAATAAATACGTGAAAAAGAAGGGGTGGAGGCCACGCTGGCAAAGTCTGCACTGGATTTGCTGTCCACCTTCTGACATTAATTACTCATTAATCACTCCTGAGAACCAAGTACGAAGTAATACACCATAAAACTGCACACACTATATATATACCCATATAAACATACGCATGCTTATATGTGATACACTGCAGGCCTTGAAGATAACATAAACGGGTTTTTTTTAATACTGTGAGTCATAAACCTGAATGTTTCCCTTGTCAGGACAGCAGCAGCCTAACATAAATGTATTTTGTGTAAGGAAAAGCCTTCATTAAAATAGTTTACAGCCCGTGGTGACTTGCTCTAGCTTTTCTGGCTAATCACCACAGATATATCTGGGATGTTGAGTGATTTGTGTTGCTGCTTCTGCTTTCTTAGCTTCCTTAACTACATAAATTAGACACACATGGCCCAATCTTGCAGCCCAGATTGGGGTCAGCACAGATTATAGTGTAATCTCTTTCTCTGATGCCATCTGAAATGACAAAACAAAATAAAAAATGCCTGTTTCAGGATCTGATTGCTTCCATTTGTTTATATTAATGTTGCTAGACTTGACACAGAAGTAGAGACTCAAGCAAAGTTTCAGGGATTATAATGTAGGGATTTTGCTCGGAAACTGCAAGAGACAGTTGCTAAACTCATCATGTCATGTTGCCTTTGTCAGTTGGGCTCTGTAATGATACTTTAAAGCAACAAAGCAAAATTCTACTGGAAGCAGTACCATAAGGTACTCCCCTCACAAGCTAATTAAAATAACTCCTGTGGGTAAATGACAGAAATATTTCTTCAGTTATGAGCGCTCACTCTGTAAGTATTTAATTTAAATGAAATACAATAATGCATACTGAATAGATTGGACCATACATCTGCATATTAATGAAGCTGCTAAATTTCAAGCAATCGCTTCTAGATGCAGACTTGCCTAAAACGACTTTATATGATGATGGTTGGGAGAGTTAAGGGTAGGATAAGTTCACAGAACCTAAATTACATAACTTCCAGAGAGACTGCAGAGCTACTATATTATTGTAATTTAAATAGAAAAGTACAACGTAGTTCTTCATACTGTTCATTACTTCTTTAATATCCCTTTTTTTCCACTTTAAATTCCTAATTTAGTGAGAAAACTGTTGTCTCACTGAAAAGGTCATATAGTGGTTTGTTAGGTTTTTTGTTTTTTGGTTGTAAGTATATAAAGAAGCAGCATAACTTTAAGTGGTGGCGAAATTAGCTATGCCAGGAGAAAATGAGGCTGCTATACAAATCATTCTTCCTGGGAATGGAGGGAATGAAAAGAATGGGGGGAAAGAAAAGAATTCAGGAGCTGTGATGACCAGCTGGGGTAAGATTTCCTTCAGTAAGAGGCATGGAAGACATTACAAGTGAAATGAGTTGGGATCACAGGAAAAGGGAGAAGCCAGAAAATGACGACTGTGAACTGTCTGTGAGTTAGAATCCAGATATGAGCATGCTGTGCTTTTTAATAAAAATGAAAACAATTATTGAGTATTTTGCTTCTTCCACTTAACAGGTTTCAGAAGTTATTTTTCACTTCACTGAAAATCAGGATGCATTCATTCGTAAAAAGAATGTTTTGAGTTGGCAACTGTGTAAAAAAATTCAATCGTGGTATGAAAACAACCTAATTAAAACTGTTGAATACAGGTATAGGTGGCAGCTTTATGAAAATATTTGTGAAATATTTGGTCAATGTAAAAAGTATATACTTTTGAAAACGACTTTTTTTTTTTTTTTTTTTTTTTTTCCTCCAGAGGTAATTTCATAATGGGAGAATCTCAGCCAGCTGACTTTCTACTTTCTTGCTCTGCATCTGTATCTCACAAAGCTGTAGCCAGAACCACTGGCTGGCTTGGGAGGTGTGCAGCAAACTTTGGGACATTTACAGCAGACACAGTGCTGGAAACGAAGTGGGTGAGCTGCAGTTGTGGACTCCCATTCCTATTAAAAACTCGCAGCTATGGACAGAAAGACAACTTACTCTGGTGGTCTTGATTTTATTGCCAGTCGCACACATCCATCCAGAATTATCAGGCAACGTCTTACATTCCTCTCCTTCTAGGCAGGGCTCCATCTCACACCACCATTTCCCAATCACTATTGAAGCTGAAGGAGGAAAGACAACATCCACAGTTATGTTGTAATGAAAAGAATAGTAAACAGTACCTCAAGAAGCCAACAACGTATTTAAGGTATGTAAACCTTTCATCTGAGGTTTAGTTGCAAGGAATTTAAATTTGTACTAGATTTTCATCAAATATTGTCCATCCAAAACAGTGCACTACTTGCCATAGCTTTCTTATACATGAGATCTAGTCTACTATGATGTTGTGACTGCTGGGGATGCTGTGATGGCAGCGATACTATTTCAGAGCAAAGAACCATCCACCCTAACAGCCCTCCGCTCTGAGTAGCCAATTTGGTCTTTATGAACGCATCAGAAGAAAGAGTTGAAATAGAAATTCTACAGGTCTTCAGGACTTGTGGTTTGAGGGACACCAAAATCAGTGGTAGCTGCTTTGCCTTGAATACCCACAGCTGGCTTTTCCTCCCCCCACACCTGTGCCTAATTGTGTGAACCCACGCAGCCTTTTAACTTCTGCAGTATCCTATTGCAGGGAGTACTTCGACTCAACTGGAAGTAGAAGGTAAGTTAATACTG
>PPHD01021376.1:0-13276 GCA_002909625.1 Bambusicola thoracicus | reverse complement strand
TGCCCAGGCAAATCTTGTCACATGTAAAAATACAAACTCAGCAGCATGACTAAGAGCTGCTTAGCTTTACAGTCCCAAGGTATCCTGTTCTTCCATTACAATGTAACAAAGCAAAACAAAACAAAAAGGCTTATGCTTATTCCTACATCACTTTCTATACTTATGTTTCCCCAAACCACTTCAAAACTAGATGAAATTCATCCATTGACCAGTGACAAGCAAAAAAACAAGAGAGAACAACTTAGGAGAAAATGACCCAAAGGACAACTGCCTCTTCCTTGTGTAAACAGCAGATTGTAGTACTGCTGTTCTCCAGGGATAAAAATATTATTTTCCAATCCCACACAAAATGCATTTGTTTTTTTTTCTCAAGCCACATAACAACCACTAAAGAATAAACACTTGTCTTCCTTCCTCTCCATCTGTAATCTCGCATTCACTGTCCTTGCAAAGTGAATACGCTCTTATTATTTATTTCCTGAAGTAGAATGATATGTCCGACCTAAGATTGGAGAGAAAGAGAGAAAGGGAGGAAGGAAGGGAGGAAGGAAGCAAAAGAAAAAAAGGAAGGGAAGGGAAGGAAGAGGGAAGGGAAGGAGAGAAGGAGGGAGGGAGGGAGGGAAGGAAGGAAGAAAAGAAGAACGGAAGGAAAGAAGGAAAGAAAGGAATAAAGAAATAAAGAAATAAAGACTTACCCTCTACTCCTGCATTTATTTATGTAATTTTATGTAGTGATATAGTGCAGAAACAAACACTCACTTGAAAGTTTCTTCCCTAATACGTAAAACATGAGGGACCGTAGGGGTTCAGATTTTGTAAAACAAGAGCTTATTTCTGACAACATCAACCAACATACAGTTTACTGAATCCTCAAATATAATACTTCTCTTTTATTTCCTTCTCCATCTTGCCTACAGTTAGCATAAGAATTATTTCAGCTCAACAATATGACTTAGAGAGGATATGGATATATGCTATTACTCTGAATCTGGCTTAAAGGATACATTAGATTGTGGTAGGACACTGAAGAAGATATGCTTTCATTTTAATACTATTTTAATATATGATATTTAGTATGAAAACTGAAGATTGCATACATTTTTCTCGATCTACTGACTAGAAGGGAGAGATGTTGAACATCACAGTGAAGTTTATCAAATAAAAACTTACTGTGTACTGTCTTTGCATGCATACAGAAGCTCACACTGACATCAAAAAGATCTCTACAACTCTATTCAACAAATGTTTGGCCTCATTTTCTTCAGTTCACAGATTCTTGTTTTTATTATTTCAGAGTTAAATGCCTGAATGAAAATTCCTACCTCTGTCATATAGTGTACATAATAGACTTGTTTCAGTGCTGCATTAGTTCAGCTGTATGCAGCCTCTGTTGATTAATAGTGCATAAAACTTGCAGTGATAACTTCTTTTATCTGTTTAAAAAACAGAATTAGAATGTTGAAAGTTTATGTTCAATTTTATTTGTGGGTTTAATGTATTAGTCAACAGGTCTTGTGCCTAACTTCATCATCCTCTTTTTTATAAGGCATGATTTTAAAATATTTTTTTGAGTATAGTGAATGTGCATTTTGTTAAAAATACCATACTAAAATGTGAGACATGACATGCTTCTCTGAAGAACATGCCATTTCTGGGGAGTTCCGTTTAGAGGCTCTGCTATAAACCATCTGATCTACTAAGAATGATAGCTACACAATATCATTTTCAGGACAGTGCATCTCCTCCAGAAATCTGCCCTTTTAACATCACATGCAGAATGTGTCAGAACTCCCAAGTGAACTAGAAAAAAAAAATCCAAGTTTTAAAAATAAATTAAATATTCCCATGAGTCAGAATTTCATTTATTTATTTTTTATCAATGCCACAAATAATATTGTTTGCAGTCATCATTTTAAGAATACTTTAAATTCTTATTAAGAAAAAAAATTATCAAGAGTCTTCTTAAAAATTACCTTTCTCAAGCAAATATCACTTCCTACATGAAAGAAATGTAATTGGAACAGAAAAAAAAAGTGCAAATGTGGATTTATGTTATTTAATATTTTCAAGCATGCTTCATCTCAAGCTCAGTTTTAATTTTCTAATGAAAAACTGCTAAAGAAAAACTTAATATTTCACAATTATTTGAACTGGCATGACTTCTACTAGATACACATGCATATTTATCCAGTGTAAGGTTTGGAAATGAATGATCATAATTTTAATAAACAGTAATGATTCTTTCCAATCAGTTTTATCTTAATGTATTTCTATTACTGGTGATGAGATTCATACCAGCTGACCTGTAATAAGAGGCAATTACATAGCCCCTGCATCAAAGAACTCACAGAGCGTTGCAGCACATTTTGAAAAGATAAACATTTTGAGGCAAATTGGTATTACTTAGACAATATTGTAATATCTATTTCTTACCAAATATGAAGAATAATGCAACAGAACAACCATAAAACATGACAGAAAATCACTCATTTAAGAGAAGGAGCTGAAGCTTTCCAATGATATTTTTGTTGTTTTCTTGATCTTTTAGCTCCCATTTAGTTAGTTGAGTCTGCTCTTTTCTGTCAGCAGTGCTTCCCTTTGCCAAATAAACAACCAGATCAACAGGATCAGAAAGGTTTGTAACAGGGCAGCTGTATGACAGTCACACAACTGTTCTTTCCAGTCTGTATTTAAGGTTAATTTTAGGCCAAGTTCAACTTATTCTAGACTAAACTACTCAAGCAGGAGGAAATGTCATGCCTAGCCTTCATGATCCTTGTTGGTATATGCTGAAGAGAAAGCCGAAGGGAAGAGGCAGTGAGACTTTAGTGAAAGCTGACTGTGTCCAAACCTTTATTTCATGAGCCTAGGAGATAAAGGAAGAAACAAATCAACTCCTCTTTGAAGATCTCTCCTAGGGCAGAGTAAAAAGAAAGCAAGGGGCAACATTTCTTTAGAAGTCTTTCATATACTCATTCAGATGCCTTTTAGCACTTAAGCTCATCTAAATCTAAAATCTCATCCATAAATAATTAAAATCTTAGTATACGTTACTGCTAGCACTTTGGGGTCAGTTGCATTCCAGCAGTCATTAGAAAGGGCACTGGGTCAAACTAAACAGAGACAAATGAGTTTACAAAGACAGGCAGGAATCAGTCCTGACTTGTCTTTGGCATGCAAAAGTTATGGATCTCACAAAGTTTCCACCTGTTTCACACGGTTGGTGAACTACCCAAGAAAATCAGTGGGAGAGAACACAAAATATTATCTTCCAGTGACCAAGTAAAATGGGTAACTTGATGATAGGATTTCCTGGAAAGCTTCAGTGTTTGGTACACCAAGATGAGAAGAAAGTGGAGAAACTGAATGATAAGTTTGCTTGAAAAAGTGATGTGAGGGACTGAGGAGATGAGTTTTAGAAGACATTGAAATATATGGAATTTACACAAGAAGGATAATCTCTGTCAAGGCCAGTATGGAATCAAATACTGCAGTTTTCTAAAAAGGCTGTTGAACAACAGAGCTCATTAGAAAAAAAAGAAAAAAAAAAGATAAAAAAAAGTTTGGGTTAAATCTATCAAGGAAAAAAAGAGAAAATAGTCTGAGCTGATTCATCCTCTAAGAGTAAAATCTTCACCCTTGAAAAAAGATAGAATTCAGTAAACATTAGTTAGGAAACATCAAAGAATAATCTCACCACATAAACATGCACCTAAAAATAGACAGCTGGATCAAAGGAAGATGTGTTTCTATCACACCAGAAGTCTAAGAATACTAAAAGTCTGTAAAAGATGAATGAACTGTAGGAACTGATTTAAAGTGAAGATATGGACATAATAAGCGTGAAAACACTTGGACAGATAAATAGATCAATTGCATGCCCCGACAAACAAGTACAAAATATCTAAGACAGATAAATTAGATCAGGTAGCTAAGAAAGTATTTTATATGTTAAAGAAAGCTTAGAGTTAAATACAGGAAATGAATTAACTGTAGAAATTATCAAAATTCGTATGAAACAAAATTTCAGGTTTAGATAAGAAGAAATATTATTGGAATTACATTATATTATCACACGACAATGCTGGTGACTCAAAAATGCTGGCATTAATTCCAGAAAATAAGCTACCTAACAAAAACACATAGACAAACAAAAAGCAAAAAAGCATACAATTGTAACATACAAAAAAAAAAAAAAAAAAAAAAAAAGACAACAAAACCAAAAACAGGGGAATAAAGGCTTTTAGAAGCTGAGAAAAGCCATGCAGAACCAGTCTAAAGGTGCCACTACCATCTATGACTGCAAGCAGTTTTTGAATGAAGATCAAAATGATGGAGTACACACAGAATACTGTCTGAAGCCTCCAGTGATCTGCTGCTTAAGAGCTTCTTGAAACAGAAACAGTATAATAGTAGAATCATGTCTCTTTTTTTGGTCTGGCAGATCTCGGAGAGTATGCTTGTCTATGAACTAGGCCAGTCATTTTTCAATATCTACATCCACAATATCCTGAGAAAAATTTTCCAAAGCGTAACCCATGGAAGTGCAGCCCCCTCCTCCTTAACACCCAGGCTGTGGCTCAGCTGTACCAAGTAAAATGTTTTTCACCTGTAAAGGGATATGTAAGTTAATGCCTTTTAAGATAAGCAAAGTGAAAAGCACAGAATGAAGCAAGAAGGTAGCAGCAACTCAGGGATTCAAGTGAAAAAATGCTGACAATACTGTATTTAATCCTATGGAAAAAGCAGATAACCTGCTGCTCAGATGCATCCAAGATCAGTTCAGGGCAGAACACAATGGGGCAGACACTTCTTTACCAGCATCCATTGGGCCAGACACTCCTCATGCATCTCACCCTGCCTGTGGGCATAGGAACCGTAGTCTCTGCTCCCTGCTGGCTACACTAGCCATTAAATAATTGCAGTGTGCTTGCAAGTGGTTCATACAGTGCTTGCAGAGACTTTCTGTGTATGGTTGGTGGATGAAAATGGATGCTTGAAGAAAAGTGACCTGGTGAGAGAGTGTTATCTACACACAATGGAGAGAAACATATTCTGTTTGCTTTGAACCTGCCACCTGCTAATATTTGATGTTTCCATTCTTGCTTAGGAAGAGAAAATCAACCATCAGCCTCTTCTGATCTTTTCATTTTCTCTTATAATTATACAGACTTCTGTCAAAGCCTTCCTCCAGTTGTCATTTTTCAGACTCAGTGGTCCTGCTCTACCTATGAATTTGTTTGACTGTCATTCTATATTTTTGATTATACTTGGAGCTTTTTGCTTAACATCCCCCACTTCTGTTATGTCCTTTAGATTTCAGGATTGCATTTTCTCACAATAATATAACTACATTTTCTCTTTTCTATTCTTTTCTTGTCAATTCCTAACATTCCATTTTCTTTTATTTCTCCTTAATCTGAAGTTTCAGAAGGAGGTTTTAGAACAAATTAATAAAATGAAAACTATCTCCAGAGCCATCTGCTATTCATTCAAGAGCTCTGGAGCAACTCAAAGAAAAAATTGTGTAGTAGTTAATTGTAGCATATAATTTCTTACTAAAATCATCATTAGAAAAATAATAAAATTTGACAACAGTTATAGATTATAAAATAGATGATTCAGGAAGACATGACAAGAAATTGTAAATCTGTACATTTGGCTTTCATAGTTTTCAGATTTCTCAAAAGTGTTGGTACATTTATCAGAAACACAAATTTACATAGAACAATAAGGCACAAGGAACAAGGCTCTGGCACAGAGAAATATAAATCTTTTCAAAGTTCTTTGAAGAATCAACAAACAAGTAGATAACTGTGATCCAATTGCCGTAGAATTTAGAAAGATTTTAGCAATTTCCTGGCCAGGGAGAGAAGAGTAAAAAGACTCTTTGTAACACACACATAATCTGGGACTCTCAATTACCTGTTAGCTCATGGTAAAAGCTCTTGGATGTCTCAATGAATAGATCCATCATGGTGAAAGAGATATAAATAGGAATTATATAAGAAAAACAGAGAACACAACTGTTACTCTGCTGCTGCATAAAACTATGTTGTGTTAAAATTTGAATGCTGTCTGCAGTTCTGGTCACCCAGTTAAAATTGACATGGCAGATCTGAAAAGTTGTCCATTCCACTTCTGGGTGACATGTTCAGATGAAATTAGAAAGGTGTTACTCTTCACCTGTCCTCGTTAAATAAGAGGCTATTTTTGAGGTAATAGTTTGTGCTGGACTAGACATCAGTGGTGCCTGAAAGCCTGCATTTTTGATTTTATAATTATATCAATTAATCTAATGAATGATAGTACTTCTCCATGCAAATCTTTTCTCTCTAACTCTCCCAAGCTCTCTGGAAAAGTAGTATAAAAAGCTGCCTGGCAGACTCTACTTCTTTTGTTAGACGAGCAAAGAATCTGGGCTCCTTCTCTTATCTGTTAATACTTGTACAAACTTCTTCCTTGAACAGAATATTTCTATGTCTCCCAGAATCTTTTCCAAACTGCATTCATTTTAGGAGCCCTTTTGTAGCTGAAATCAAATTTGAATCTTGATTTTTCCATTCTTCAAAAAAAAAAAGTCAGGTAGGTGTCTTCATTTTCACCATATTCAGCAGAGCAAAAAAGACTTCCTGCAGTAGCTTTGCAGAAATATATAGCTGTAAACATTAATATGTTACAAATGCCCATTTGATCTAATATTGAAGAAAACACTCACTGCTGTTAAGTATTTCTCATAGTGAGTAATCTACAAGCAGGTTGTATTTACAGCTGAAATCTGTGCCCTTGTACCTTTTCCATTTACACTAACGAAAAGCAAAGAGGTTTCATTCATCATAATCTTCATGTCACTAGAAACAGAGGAACTAGAATTGTTTCTGGACTGTTTGGGAAATATAAATGGAAGAAAAAATCTTTAAGTATTGCTGCATTGTAAACAATTTGTTGTAAATTCAGATAGAGATCAGGTGAATAATGGGACTGTAGGTACAAAACGAATACACCCATGTTCATTTGTAATTCATGTCTCTACAGATAGCAGTGAATGACAAATTCCTTAACAGAGAAAAAACAAAGGGCCAAAGCAGGGAACTCATGTTTATTTCCTCACTTTAATGACAATAACAGAAAAGGGTGGAAGTGTCACTGTCACTTCCAGGTGATGAATTTGGTCTGTACGGCTGAACATTAGAAAAAAGATGCCCTCAATATCTGAAAGAAGACTGCTTAGCGTGTAAGCATTAGATAGAATTGAAAGAGGCAGCTTCTACAGGCCCCCTATGAGGAGAATGCACAGGGGGTACGTGTGCTTTATTGGTTGCCACTCATCCATAACGACAGCACAGCTTCTTTAATCTAAGTGAATCTCCTTAGGTTTAATGTTCCATTGAAATTTTGCTGAAATGTAAGACATATTGCAAAGGAACAAAACATTTTCTCAAGCAGAGACTATTTGACTGTCAAGGTAGATTTATCTGTTTCACTGGGAATTAATTCTGGGAATGGACTTGCACTGGAAAAGCTAAACCTGCCAGGGTCATTGTTACTACCACAAAAAATGTCTGGAGTTGCATTCAAACATCAAAGTGTACTTGTAGTT
The DNA here is from genome assembly GCA_002909625.1 of Bambusicola thoracicus. Taxonomy (NCBI): domain Eukaryota; kingdom Metazoa; phylum Chordata; class Aves; order Galliformes; family Phasianidae; genus Bambusicola; species Bambusicola thoracicus. The sequence goes on along the minus strand of PPHD01021376.1, from coordinate 5,676 downwards.
GAAATGATCATTCAAGTCATGCCAACATGCTGCAATAACTGGTCCCAAGCAGCTCCTCAAGCCCCTCACATTTTGTGATGGAATCAGATTTCTCTGAGTCTTGTTTTGATTTTTATTTCTAATTTAGACTTTTTCATTTGCACACAATACATATACTGCAGCAGCACTAATAGCACAACTAAGTGTTATGCGGGGATAAGAATAATTGTTTGAAGTGGGTGACAAGTGGAGCATCTTAAATCAGCTTTGATGGCAAAGGCAATTTTTCACGATACCACACATCAAATACATAGGATGGAGAACCAGGCTCATATTCACTTGAAGAACTGGAAGAACAGTAGGAATTTTTTCCTCAATTCTTTTCTCCTTTCTTTTTTTCTTTTTTTTTTTTTTCCCTTTTTTCTTTTTTAAGAAAGAGCACTAACTGAAAACTTTCTCTTCATTAACTGAGTTTTTTTTTTTTCCATGCATTAGTTAGTCTTAGTGCACAATTAGTTCCAGGAAAAGCAGTTCAGTTCGGAGTGTCTTTGAAAAATAAGAAGTATTTGAATCTGACATACTATTCACACCTTCTACTTTGCATACAACTCACAGGGAAAATATATATCTTTTAACAACTCTGACTTAAAAATTTAAATAAGACACTTATAATAACTAATTGGAAAAGCAACAAAGGACAATATAGGCTTGTAGAGGAACATGCTGGACAAAATTAAAGGAAACGCATATAACTGAGTACCTTTTAGCAAATATCAGAGGTTCCTCTAGATGTGTCACGTTTTAAGAGAACTGTGCAACCATTTTAGTCTCAAGCTAACATCATCATATAAACAACCATGCTGTGACAGCATTTGCAGTGCTTCTCACTCAACATATAGAACAAGTACTTCATAAGAAGTTCATGGCAGAGGACAAATGTGAATTGCTTAGGCGTTGTAAGAATTTTTTCTTAATCTTTCAGTTCTTTAGCTTCTAAGTACTTTGCTTCTAGTTCAGACCAACTACAATGAGTGTTTATTGTTTTGAAGGCTTTATCCCCCCCTTTTCAGTTAATCTTTCTTCATCTTTCCTCCCTGAACTTCACTTCACATCCCTGAACCTGAACCTCTAGGTGGGAACTGGGGAAGCAAATTCCCCCCTCCACTGTAAGAGTGGAGCAAGACTGAGAGCACCTCAAGACACTGAATGTATGCAAGTCCAAGGGACTGGGTAATATGCATCCCAGTGTCCTAAAGGAGCTGGCTTGATGTGGTTGCCAAGCTGCTCTCCATCATATTTGAAAAGTCATGGTTGTCAGGTGAAGTCTCTGGTGACTGGAAAAAGGGAAACATTATTGTCATTTATAAGGAAGGGAGGAAAGAGGATCCCAGGGAACTACATGCCAGTGAGTCTCATGTCTGTGCCTGGGAAGAATATGGAACAGATCCTCCCGGAAGACATGCTAAGGCACATGAGGGACAAGCAGGTGATTCAAGACAGCCAGCATGGGAAGGTCGTACCTGACTGATCTGGTGACCTCCTATGATGGACAGAGGGAAGGCAACTGATGTAACCTACCTGGACTTCTGCAAGGTCTTTGATACGGCCCCCCACCACATCCTTGTCTCTAAATCAGAGAGACAGATACAGATTTGAAGGGTAGACTATTCTGTGGATAAGGAAATGTTTGGAAGGTTGCAGCCAGAAGGTTGTGCTCAATGGCTGTATGTCCAGGTGGAGGCCAGTAATGAATGGTGTCTCCCAGGGTCTGTCTTGGGTCTGGTACTCTTCAACATCTTTATCGGTGACATAGATGATGGGATTGGGTGCACACTCAGCAAGTTTCCTGATGACAGCAAGCTGAGTGGTGCAGTTGATACAGCAGAAGGAAGGGATGCCATCCAGAAGGACCTTGATAAACTCAAAAGTTTTGCCCTTGTGAACATAATGATGTTTAACAAAGTGAAGTGCAAAGTTTTGCACTTGAGTCAGGGGTAATCCCAGATATATGTACAAATAGATACTGCAAAATGTATTGCATATCAGTCTGAGTTTTTTGTATAAAACAATACTTTAGAGGATTCTGCTAAACATTTTTGAAGTTGTTTAAAATGATTTAATACCTTATTGGTGTTTTTGCTCTTGTATATATTTGTTTACAAGTTTGCATAACCAAATTTTTGTAAGTAATTTTTAAGTTGATACTTTAATTTAAGAATGTAAACCTACCTTTGCGTGTCCTTACTATGAGGGTAAATGTAGACAGCAGCCTGTGGACTAAGTGAAACTTATTTTCAGACAAACTCTTCCTGTTGATTGAAAAATGAAATGATTGGAGAAGCAGCCCTGATACAAAACAAGGCCTCTTTCCAGGAATGTGTTTGAAACAACTCTGTGATCAGTCAGCTCTTCGGGAGACTGGAAGCAGTAACAAGGAACAGAAACACCAGTATTCTAGACCACTTTTCTCCATACCACAGTAGTAGAGATAGTGACAGATTAACACTTCTATTGATGCACAGGAATATTGAGCTGCCAAAATGGCTTCTGGCTGGAGGCCTCCATACTAACAAAGGTGATATTCCACCTGGTGATATGTGGATATTATGAGAATTAGAGACTGCTTTTCTGCTATGTTTACAACTGGCTGTACTACTACAAGGAACACTGCCAGAGTCATACAAATAGATCTGCCCACTGCTGGGATTAGTTTGAGCAAATCGTTTCTCTAGTGCATCCAACTACGAATCATTTATGATATGCAATAATAAAGGAGCCATAAAACTGCTATAGGTAAAATAAAGTACTACAGATATTTGCTAAGAACATTGCTTTCATCATTGTGGGTATCTTACCACAGAGCTGAGGATATTGTGGTTTTTATTTGATCTCTGGAATTTGCTTCTAATGCTTCAACAAAAATATACTGTAAAACACAAGAAGCAGCTGAAGAACAGTGGTTCACAAAGAACATAACAGAGGTTATGCCAACTGCATGGGAAAAAAAAAGGGAGGAGTGGATAACAGAGTGGTATTTTTCTATCACAAAAGGTTTTCACAAGAAGAAGCAAAGTCTTATGACTGTCCTATTAATTACTACCCTAGTTCTTGAAAATTCCTATTGTTCTTACTGACACTAATAGAATAGGTGCCATTATGGTACAAATCAGGATGGCAGTCTGCCTTATAATGACTGTGGCCTTGTAATATGCAAATAAGTTAGAAACAGGTTTTGTTGATAGCTAAAAGACAGCAAGAAAAGGCAAAACTCTAACACATGGTGTAAGCCTTGTTTTCCTCATACTATTTTTATCCAATTGGGTATATTCAGCTTACAGATGCAATGCAACTATACCATAAAACACAGAATTCATCTTCATTCTTATTGATGTTGCTGATGTACCCAGGAAACAGGAAAGTGTCTGCTGCAAATCTGTTTATTGGTTTAATTTCATTTCAACCAATAAGACTCAACGATCAATTTATTTTCTGTAAAATTTATTCTGCAATATTTCCTCTGAATTAAAGCAACTTTATAACAAACACAAGGTATCCACCATCTCATTCAAAAACTTCCTAAGCCTGTTGAAGTTCCTAAAGGGAGTAGGATTCAAGGATTAGGGATTAGGAAATCCCTAATGCCGAAGTTTGAATGAACCATTCAACCATTATTTTCAAGAACAGATCTAACACTTATTCCAGGTATTTTATTTACTCAATTCCCATATTTTCTCTGCCCCTCTTCAAGTGGTTGTTGGTGTGACTTTCCCCTCACTGCCACAGATGTCTGAGCTCTGCCGGTAAGTTACAGACTGTACACATAGCTTGTAAAATGAGCTCCACTTCTAAATGGTACAGTTTTCCTTTCTGAAAGCATATTCAACACAAGGTCAGTAGAAACACTTTAGAGGTTCACAGTTCATTAGGGAAATCAGCAGACTGCAGTTGGAGTTTATTTTAAATCACACTGGCATCTGTGAGGCAATGGCACAAAAAAAATTATTGTTGTCAACAGTGCTCCACATTTGCTGTGGTCACCTTCCAGGGAACTGATCCAAACGAGCTGGCCAATAACTCAAGAGTTTGATTTCAAAGCTCTGCTCCCAGGGAAATGATATGTGGTGACAGAAAGTATTGGACCACATTTTCAGCTGGTGTAAATCAGTATAACATGTGTACTTTAGGACCTCAAACTAGTTTTACATCTGTGGAAACAAGCCAACTTACAACTGAGACCCTGACCTACTGTCTCTGTACTGTGCAATACCATGTATTTGTATTTAATTAAGTTTACTGTATTATCTCATTATCCTCAAACACATTTTTTAATCTCTACTTACGCTATCATCTACAAGTTTTACTTTTTATTCTACTACCACATAAATCCCCCATCTTTTTCAAGAATATTTACCATTGGAATGTATCAGTTGCCATATTGATGTCAGAGTATGGTTTGGGTGTCAGTGTCCTTGGGCATGAAAGAATCATGTAGGATAGATACGGGTATAATGAGTTGCCATATTTTCATATAAATTTATACAGCATGGAAAGAACCTCTCATTTACCTATGTGATCCCCATTCTGTTCCGCTCAGCTGAGCAGCCCTTTTCCCAGAGGCGTGCTCTCAAATAGCCTTTTTTCTAAGGCAGCTGCCTCTCTTCACATTCAATGGGTTTTGGATTTATTTGTTTGCTGTAACATCTGACTCCCCCACTCAGAACAACTGAAGTCTGTAAAGAGTCTAATTAATAAAAATGTATGATTCAACTCAAATGCCAGGATCTTGCAGATTCCTTGCATGAATCTCCTTGCCCTGTAAAGCTGAGGCTGCATGTCATGATAAGGAACAGGGCAGCTTTTCAGCAATGAGGGGTAGAGGAAAAGGCACTCTGTTAGACCTTCATCACACATCTCTTGGGAAATACTCCTAGTTTCCTTCTGGGTCTTTGCTTCCTATTGATAGTCATTGCTAGGTGGGTTTTCTCTGACTCATCTCACTCAGAAATATTTTCCAGTACCCTGAGTATGAACCTACATTAGAATAAAACATGCAGGTGCACCATGTCTTCCCCCCCACAGCTGCATGCCCTAATCTCCAAACAGAGAGAGCTTGTATCTGACTGAAACTACACCATGTTCCAAGCAGGTGCCAGTCTGGATATTTAGGGAAACCAGATTCCCAGTGTGCTCATCATGGCAGACATGTCTGCAGAGCTTCATTGCCTTTCAGGAGGCTGTTTGCGGTAGCATGACAGGGCTAAAACTGTGCAGAGCCTGGAAGGAGCAGCACAGTCCCTACTGAGGATTTACTCCTGTTGGCTACAAGAAGTCATCCATATCTCCTCTACCTGAACATGCTGAAATGCAATCACTGAATGAACTGGCCAACCTCCAAGATACACTGTCCGAAATAGTCTAGCTTTTGAAATATGGACCTGCACTGCAATTTGGTGAAAAGACAGAGAGGGTACATGACTTCTGTAACAGAATTTCAGGGGCTACCAAGATTCATCATCTTTTGTAATTTACCAGGGTGTCTCCCTTCAATTTATAGGAGGGAGAAGAGGTTCTTTGATAAATGTATACCCGGCGTGAGATTAAGAAGCAACGGTCCAGATGTTGGTCTGACCAGTTTATTACAAATATTAATACGGGAGATGGGGAAAGGAGAAGATGGACACTATTATGGATTAGGGT
>PPHD01021375.1:0-13276 GCA_002909625.1 Bambusicola thoracicus | reverse complement strand
ATTTAAAACAGAGCTCCAATAAAGTGTACCAAAATTAAACCTCATAGGAGAGAAAAGCTCACTGCCAGCAACAACTCCTAAATTAAATAACCTAACTGACCTGAAACATATTTCTAGCACCTCAGTAGTTCAAGGGGCTGGACTCCATCAGGTAGCTAAATTATTGGAGGATTTACCACTACTACTGGCAGGTGAAAACAATGTTCCTATTCTGTCTGAAGAAAAGAGGTAGATAAAAAAAAAAAAAACAAAAAAATAATTAAAAAAAAAAAAAGAACTTTCAGAGTTTACTGACCATAGACGTATTAAGCAGAAAATTCTACATACAGAACCATTACTTTTCCAACCAGTGCATTCATGTATGGCACAGAACAGTTGAGAGAGAAATGCTGCTAAAACTCCTTGGCCCAATATTCTTCCTTTGCAACAGAATATGTCTAAAGTATGGACAATTTAAACGGGCTCCAATGGCTATTCCTATTAATATCTATGTATACGAATATGGCCCCTTTCCAAACAACTTTCAATTGTGCTCCACTGCTTCAAACAAAGTATTTTTTCCTTTTTTATACTTCTGGAAATTCACTGCTAAGAAGGCCTTAAACTGATCATTTATCTTTTAAAAATCTTTAGGAACTCACAGAGCATGATTTACAAAAATACGTGTGGGTACTAATCCACGGAATTTTACTTACGGTTTAGTTTTCATCTGTTTTATTCACATTGCTCAGTACACTATTTAAGGGTGAGACTATCATTCTGTAACTTTGTTAGCCATAACTGCATAGCACTTATTAAGATAATTACGGTAGTGCAGTTACTCAATGAAAATAAACATGGAAGAAAAAAAAAAAAAAAAAAAAAAACATTCCAAAGTGTTTAAAAAAGTTATTGTGCTTACAATTAAACTGTATAGATGTACCATAAAATTAACAAGCAATTCACTGAACAGAAACACCAAACAAAGGCATAAGAATTGTAGTCTCTCCACAGAGAATTCACAGTCTGGGCAAAATTAGTAATTATATTTCTGTAAATGCAATGAAGTGTCTTACTCCTTTCCTATCAGTCTCTCTAAAAGCCTTAATCAGGCTTAAGCAAATCAATTAAATATTCTCACCCATGGAAAGATCAACTGAGCAGCTCTCATATTTGATGCAAAGGAAATAAAACCCACACAACTTCCTTCTCTCCTTTTCTTCTTTCTTTCTATCTTTCTATTTTTTTCTCACCATTTATGAAACATTATCTGTACTTGTTAACTTGTTACTAAGTTTAACTTGTTACTAAGTTAAAGTTAAGGACCTTGCCTTCAGGAGGATGGAAGCACCTCTACAAAGTCAAAATCGTGAAGTTTAAAGAAGGGAGTGAGGACTCTAAAGTCATAGGACTGCTATCACATGTCACAGAATCACAAACGCAACTAACAGTGCTAGTGAAAAACAGAAGTTACAGCCTTCTCGATTCTAGGTCCTTCTCTCATTCCAGAAAACTCCTAATGAGTAGCTAATAGCAACCCTGGAAAATGTAATAAATACAAATGCATGTACCCAGTGTACAGTGAAAATCACAGCTGCTTACACAGCCTAGAAATGCAATTGCATAAATATATTTACAGTAGTCTCAAATAAATTGAATTATATTTAGTCATACTGGTAAAAAAAACAAAAACAAAAACAAAACAAAACAAAAAAACAAACATTTGAATTCTCAGAAAAAAAAAGTGCTTTGATATTACATATATCCATTGACTTTTCCAGCTGCTCCTTTTTATAGCAAATATTGTAACATATCAAAAATTAATTGTACAACTTTGATCATTTTTTGTCTTTAATTTTACAGCTATTTCATGCAGACTAATTTTATTATAACTTTTGTAAAGAAAAAGACAAAGGCAACAAAGTCAAAAAAGAAAACCGATGCAAAGAATTCAGTGCTCACAAGTTTAAACCAATTTTAAAGAAAGTTGCAGTGCTCATCCTTATCAGATTCATGACGTAATGGAAAAAAACAGAGATCTGTTGAGAACCATTCTTTCCTTTTTACGGAGAACTTCTTTTTATGAGAGCTGCTCAAATTCAAAACAATGAACCGAACATGTATCCAGTTCCATACTTATATTAAATTTAGTTCTGTTCTTAATTTAAGCATGTCAGTAATCTTACAGTACTTGACACCATTAGTTACACACTTGAATAAGTTTGGAAACTTTTCCAGTTTAAGATGTCATGAGTATTACAGTTCTTCATGTATTCCTTCACCTATCACTTACTTAACCTTCACATACCAACAACACAAATACAAGTTTATGAACAGTTAAATACCTATTAATCATGATAACTGAAAACAGAAATTCTAATATGAAAAAAATCAATGTCAATTTCAGTTAGAGTAGTCATGGATAAAATAATGAAATTTAGTTATTTAGCAAATTTTTGAAATTTACATGTGAACAGAGCTTCACGTTTGTGTGAACTAAGAGTTCTCAAGTGATATATTATTGCTTTCTAATCCATCCACCACTGGTAGCTTTTCGGAATTGTATTTGCTATTCAAGCACAGTTTTGTACATGCAGAACACTCACATAAATATAAAGACCTGTTGATTCAAACTGAAAAATTTCAGAATCTTCCATCAGAATATAGCAAGTCTCAGTGGTGAACTATGAATTGTTACCATCACCTATCATGCTTTTGACAAAATCTGTTGCTTAACAGGTAACTACTTTCCATGGCTCTTGATTAATTGTGCATGCATGTGAAGAATTTCTAGGGTTATTTGATTTCAAATGGCTTGAGTTCTTGTGGCTGAGCAAATGCATGGATAGCATCAGATTTCTACTTCCTATTTTATCCATTAAAAATAAACAAACCAAGAAACAAATTAACAAATAAATAAATAAATCCTATTTAGGAATCTCAAATCTACTGAAAAAAATCTACTAGAAAAATTATGGAAATCTATCACCTATAGCTTTCATCATGACTTAATGTTTCTTAAAGCCTGAAATGCAAATGAAATGGAAGTTAAAACTCAGGAAATATTTCAGGCAAACTGAGATCAGAGAATTGTAGACTTTTTTTTTTTTATATATTATTATTGTTATTGAATACCTCAAATCAGTATCTATCTACACAATTATAATTTGTCCCTTGACATAAGTCCTTTTTTGGACACAGTATTTTTGTCAATCAGTTTTAAAATTACGTTATAGAGTTGACAATCTGCAGGCAAACTACAGGCATTTGAAAATGCACAAAACTAATCACGATAGCATTAATCTTTTTGTTCGTTATTTATGCTGGATTATTTATTCTTTCCTAGCTCTGATATGCAGGTCTACTTCTAGGCAAAACAAACAAAAACACCAAACAAACAACAAACAAACAAACAAACAAAAAAACAGGCATCAGAAAAGTCAAACAAACAATTCTCAGCCTAAAAATGTGTCTTCCCTTCAGGTTTGGACTTAGAAACCCTACTTGGATTCCAAATGCTCAACATTACCTTCAGAGAGAGTCAGCAGTGCTGTTCACAGCAGTACTTCTCTTGATGTGTGCCTTAGCTCTCTAGCCATTCAAATTTTGAAACATCTCTCACAAAACCTTCCTATTAAAATCTGGAAATCCTGACCCTAAATTTTCAATCCAAAAGCCACTTGGAAGAAATGGCATGGCAGTTCCCCACAGGATAAACTTTTTTTTGTTTTAGTCTTTCTTAGTGATGAAATATTCCAAAACCACACAAACAACTTGAACAATGATTTTAATTTCAGAAAGTCCTAATTTTGTCTCTCATCTTTTGCTTATGAAACCCCATAATTCACTGAGCAAAATTTGGGATGTCAGTCTCATGTTCTATCAAGATCATGTGGGAAGCTGATTAGCGCATTTGATTTATAAGTAAGCTTAACTTGTAAATAAAAGAAAAAGAATGAAATTTGGTTTCCTTTGTATATTCCCTTGAGATGGATGATATGGGAATACAGTGGATGTCTTGAGAAAAGTTAAAGAGGTACTGAGGGGGTTTTAATAGAACATTCTCCTTGTCTTTCTCAATCACAGCAGCCATGGTTTTCATCCTTTTATTTTTCCCTGAAAATTTATAATTTACATTAAAAGCTTCATGTTGTTTTTAATATACTATGCTTCCTATATCAGTGTGCTGATAGCTCAAGGTTATTAGTGGAAAAATTAAGCTACAGAGAAATAAAGGAGGACAAACAATTATCATAATGAGTAAATACAGAGTCCAGATACCATTACATTTTGAAGAATCCATAGTTAGTTTTCTTATGCTTACTTCTTCAAAAAAGTGATTATGACATTTATGAACACAGATTATGTGAGACACTGTAAAGATATATTACAAGGACAGCTACTTCCACATTTTAAAAACTTAATTCTATTTTCCTTTCCTCTTGAAAAACAGAATATCAGATCTTGATCCACTACTGTTGAATATAATATGACAGATCTTCCACTGGATCAAGATCCAGTATTTTTTTTTTTTTTTTTTTTCCTTTTTCTCAGTATCATGCAAAATAAAAGATGGACAGTTTATCAAACATACAGTTGATAAAACTCAACAATTACACAGAAATCACTAGACAATAAGTTTTAGACATGACTTTCTGCATTTACTGGAGAGCAGTGCTTACATGCTGCATGCAGGTTCAAGCTGCACTTTCAAACTGCAACTGCTAATGTGACCTAGGTGGTTTTCAAGGAGTATCTCATGGAAGAAATGACACTGTCACCCTACAGATGGGATGCCATTTAGAGAGACCTCAACAGCCTTGAGCAGTGTGGCCCAGGTGAACCTCATGACCTTTAAGGGGCCCCTTCCAATTCAAACAATTCTATGATTCTATAAAGTAAAATGATGAGAGAAAAACCTAACTTACACGAGCAGTCAAATTAAAAGGTCCTTAATGAGTTTTAGGTGAGCAGCAGTCTTTCATTATAAAAGAAAATTTAAAAGAGCTAATAAACTTTGAATACACCATGTTTGATTTTGAGACAAGGTCTAATCTAGCCTAATCTTTACTCACAAATGTAGTATTTTTATGTGTAGGTATGTGTCATAGGAAGTTCTATGGTGATGAGGATTACATAAAAACAGTTATTCTAGAGTGGTTTACACGCAACTGAGGCCTTATAATTGTTCTAGTATATAGCATGGAAAATCAACAGAGGAAATATTATCTCCCTTTGTGATCAGAGGAACACAGATCTGCTGCTTTAAGAACACACAGAGAGCTTCACAAGAGATGTCATACAGACTTTCTGCAATCAGTCATCTGCATCTTTATGGTTTAGATATTTTAAAAAATTGTACTTATTATATGTAAATATCAAGTCATCTTAACAAAAATCATTGTTACTCAGCTTAATTACGTTTATTGCTTTAGCAAATGGATAGGATGGGAAATGGAAGAAAGCTGTATTATTTCTGATGCTAATTGCCTGAATACTTCTGCAATTTTAAAGGTGTCTAGAAATCCAACAAGTAAAGATCAGTTCCCAGACATAGCTTACTATCATTATTCTAACATTATAGCAACAGCTTCAACTGCTTAATTCCATGTAGTGAAGAGAATTAAACAAAAGAGGGGAAATAGCTCCTTTACCTACTGATAGACTGATTTATTTACTTTCAAAATTATCCATAATGAGCCCCTAGTACAGATTTGCATTCTGATCATTTGACATGCAGTCACTGTCTGACATTCTAGGGTGGCTGGAAACATTTCTCAGGTGCCATTTCCCTGCATTCAGGAGTCCATTTTGACCCCAGAAGCATTAAACTAGACACACTGCATTTCTTCTTGTAGTGTCACGTAAGATGTACTCTACATGAAATAAGGAACATTGACCTTGAAAGGAAAGAAAAAATGCATCTGACATTCAAACCTTTTCAACATCCCAGACCAAGATCTAGACTGTGTCAGAATGATTTCTTATTCCATTTTGCTGAAGCAGTGCCATGCTTTATCACTTCTGAGTTCATGTCTTACAGTTGAGGCAGCCCAATTGAATTGGTAAGTTGTTTAGTTAAAAGTACACACGTGCTATTCACATTGTCAGTATGATTTAAAAGGAAAGGTCATTTTGCAGGTGAAATACAGCTGCAACTGTGACAAGAAGCTGAAATCCACAACACTAAAGCACATGTAACTAATTGCTGTGTGCCTCACTATGCTGCTTCTATTTCTCATTCACAGAGATACTGCACTCAGACTCATGACACTGGTGATTCAGTGGTTGAGGTGTCAGCTTTAGAACATACAGGAGTCTGTCACACAATCATAAGTAAAATTGGTCAGGTAATCTCAGCTAAAACTAACATAATGTTGTCTCTATCATTACATCACTGCATACATTTATATTCAAACTGTAAAATAGTTTGGAGAAATGCTGAATTTTCTTTCTGTGTGTGGAAGACGCAGGTGCTGAACATCTGAATAAACTGTGACTATAAAACGGATGCTTCCTAAGTTGAAAGTTCTCACTTTTCAATCATTACAGTTACACTTCATTTCACCTGCTCAGCAGTAGCTGTAATTATTCTTATATTTCTTAGTAGAGGTGGGTTAAGTTGCTTCTCTAGTCCAGATAGGGTGCTGTTTTAATAGTACAGATCAAGCATTACCATAGTATCATAGTATTATTCTTATAAAACAAAATATTTTGTATTAAAGTACATCCAAAAAGGGCTATTTACTCAAGCAGCAGAGAAATCAAAGGCTTTCTTGTTGTAATTTATAAATAAGAAAAACTTAATCTAGGATGCCTGAAGTGCCCTGTAACTCTGTTTAATTTTATTTTAATGTAATTGAAAATTCTTGGGAAGGTAATGTTGAAAGTTCAGCTCATTTTCCATTACAGTCCAGTATAGTAACAAACTCTCTGTGTACTTCATGTAAATTAACAACAACATTATCAGGCTACAATGGATCTAAACACTCCTCCAACTGTACTTTCTGAAATGGGAATAAATAAAAACTTCAAAGGAATGCAAATGAAGTCACTGACAAAAGATCCATAAAATACAGAAGTAGGTCAAAAGTGAATGCATTAGTGTTCAATATAATTCTGTCTTAGTTTTAATGCTCACCTTCTCTTGTGTTCTTGCTGCCAATTGATTATCTTTCAGTAAAGTTTACACGTTGTCATTAAATGTTAATAACACATAAATATTAAACACACTATGGTAGAATGAGTGAGACTATTAATATCCTCAATCTCTGCAGGCAATATTAGAAATTACTACGATCGGTATCAATAGTCAGAATCATAAATACCCTGTCCTGACATCGATAGCAATAAACAATGGCAAGGTACAACTCAGTGTCAGTACAACCATCTCACTTTACAGATCTGCTCAAAATGAAGAAACTGGTATTAGGAAAGAAAACCCAATATTTTTTAGATAAGACATTCCTCTTAATGTTTCACAATTTTGTTCATCAGCTTCCTCTAAGGAAAAAATAATACAAAACAAAATCAAAATTCTCTGAAGCACTGATGGGCAGAAATATCGCCACCAGGGTCCCTGCCACAGATCCTTGTCAGGCAGGGCATTGTTGAAAGAGCAGGCAAAGACTGCAATTTGTGACACTGCTCTAGATTTCAGTCCCACCAGGTGACAACAGCTAGCTAAAGTATACATGTGCAATAAGCTTTACATTCCCCCAAGAGCACTAAATCACTGTGCTGGCTCAAACTTGTTTTTTTAAGAGCTTGTTGACTTCACAGCTGGTGAGTCGACACTTTTCATCGCTCCACCACTTGGCAACAGATGCCTCTTACTTATGCACAGACGCTGAGTATCCACCCAACCCTAACATTAGCCTCGTGTTTTGAAGTAATTGGGCCAACACAGTTGTAATTAAGATTTGAATAATTAGAAAACGAACATGATTACTTTCACAATTAATCCTTATTTTGTACCATTACATTTCCTTTTTGACTGTTCTATAAAGCTCACATTTCTTTGGTCATGAAAATGTATCAGCCTTTTAAACACCAGAATAAGAACACAGTTTCAGATTACACTAATAATATTTTAAAGAGCCTGTTGCACAGTGATTTTAAAGAGGTACAGTGTCTGATTGAGCTGATATTTTCTTTCATTCTATTTGTCCACTACATGGATTCCCTTAGAATCATGAAGGAAGTAAAAACATACACAGGGATTTTAAAAAACAGCACATGAATATATGTGGATCCAGTGTAATGTAAAAGTTGTTTAACATGAGCTGACCTGAGACATCCAGGTTTATTCCTTTGATTTGATGTCTCTTTTAAAATAACAGATGCTAGTTCTGAGGGGAAGGGGAGAGTCTGTCCTGGTAAAAACCCAACTCCTGGTGAAAAGGCAACCACTGTACCTGCAAAGAATAGCATAGTCTACTTCTAGAGAGGAGATACTTAAAATAAAGAAATAGCAGTAAATAGCAATTAGAAAATGGAACATGATCAGGAAATGTACATTCAAACTACAAGAGATACATCGCTTTCCTCATCTGAAGTATGTAAGGCAGCTATGTCCAATCCACTGCCCAGCACAGTTCATACTGTGGCAACCTCCTGTCCTGTATTATAAAGGCAGTGGCTCTGCTCTGCCAAGTGGTCCATCCCAGCCCTGGGCACGCGCACTTTGCTGAGCAACAACCAAACTGTCTGTGCACTACCATCACTATCTGGGCTGAAACCAGGGCAGTGGAAGGGCACAGTGCAGTGCTAACTCAAAAGTCATGGGAAATAAATTTATGCATTTTGATACATTGGCTAAACAAAGTCCTTTGAAGAGTGAAAAATATGCAGACATTCTTTCAGTTTTGTTACAAGAATTTGAGAATAGGTTTCAAGATTCATGGTGTTTTTTTTTTTGTTTGTTTGTTTTTTTGTCTGTTTGAAACTAAATTTTCAGTCAACATAAATACATTTTTCTAATGAAATATATAGAATGGCAATCAGATATTCAACTCAAAAATCTGATCGTCACATTTCCAGACTTTTATAAGAGAAAAGCATTCCTATCTTCACAGTCATACCTTAATCATTTCATCACTTTCTGGCAGGACACACATTTGTGAACAAATGTTGTCAAGGAGGAAGCACAGGAAGAGTAAAATTTAATAAAAAATCTCTGAAGAACACACTGAAAACTCACTAAGAATTGCAGCCACTGCCATTGAATCAGACTGATGTGTTTGTTTCACAAAAACAAGGTCAAACATTCCATTAGTTTTACATTTTTATTGTTCCCTTTTAAAATGTTTAATAAAAATATTAAAAATTAAAATGTGTTTTGTGACATGCATATTAACTGTATTATATATTTCACGATGGCAGGACAAAAAAGTAATGCCTCCTATTTTATTATGTTGCCTCACGATGTCAGAGGGGGGTGTTGGCGATATGACTGTAGAGGTTGAACCTTATTTTCAATATTCCATTCCATTTTGTCGCCATGCAAGAGATGGGAGCAGAGGGGCAGTCTGACAAAATGGTGCCTGACATGGAAGTGCCAATGAAGCTAAGGTGCATCACTGATTTCCTCTATGTGGGAAAAATTGCACCCACTGACTTTCACTGATGCTTGCTGAATGTTTCTGGAGACTAAACAGTGGATGTGAGCACACTGAGGGGTGGGTGGTGCATTTCAGTAGTGGTGACTGTGACAGCAGGTCACTTTCACTGGTGCAGATATTAATGAGCACAGCATGCAGAATCTTATTCTTCGATGATGAAAATACATAGTTAACAGTGGTGATTATGTTGAAAAATAATGTTTTGTAGTTGAGAATTTGCTCTATCAGAGTTTTTGTGCTCTTTGTATCTGTTATAGTTTCTGTGGAAATAAATAGGAGGCATTGCTTTTGGAGTGACCTATGCCCAAGAAAGTTGGACAGCTATTATGTAAGGTCTGGATGAGTATGTATATGCCCCATGCTTTGGGTAATAAAACTCCCTTCACACAATGCTAAAAATTTATCTGCTGGTTGTATGCAAAAAAAAAAGTGTTCATATACATGTCTGCTCAAAGAAGCACCATTTTTTTTCTCCTATACATTTATTAATGTATTTATAGAATGTGACTTATCTGCTCATCAAATTCATCACTAGTTAGATTTTCATTCTTTGCCATTCTTAAGAGAATTCATTCAATTATGTGGAGGAGGGGGAGTTTGTTGCAAATAAGGACTCCCTTAAACTAAAGATTTATGTTTGATAGCTTTCTCCAAGTGTTTAAACAATTTTATTTGCACTGATATCTAAACTTCCTTCAAAAGGCACTTCAGGAGCATATTTATTGGGGGTAACAAAGAAGCTGGAAGAGGAAAGGAGAAGTAGTTCACAGATAAGTTCAAAGAAGAGTAGGAAGTGTTAAATAGCTGCACCAGCAGCAGCTCAGCCTCCCCAGAGACAGCAGCAGTGCAGTTCCCCTGAGGCAGGAGAATGAGAAAAGGCTGTAATTACTGGCTGCTACTGTTAGTGAAAATAAATATACTGCTTCCATGTCCAGAAAGATATATAGCCTTACTCCTCTTCCCCCACCAACTCCTTAATTCCAACTGCAAGAACTTCTGTTTATGGCTATGGTAATCCTTCTGTTAATATCTGGCATTAGAACAATTCGTGATTGCAAGGCTATTTTAAGTGAAAGTTTCAGTTAGGTGTTGTCAAATCAATGACTCATTTCCTTAGGCACTGAAAAGGGTCCATGATAATAAGTCATGGAAGGGAGCAGCATTCCCTGAAAGCAGTTATACTAGCCAGCTAGTCCTGGGTCTGCTAAAATTAAAGTTAGAAGGAAACATTCTCTTCACGTGGCGTGGATGTTGTGCTTCCCAAATACTGGAAAGAGAAGCCTTTCACTGCAGAATGAAAGGAGAGAGGATATAATCCAAATATGTATTATATGTACCAAAAGTATTAAATGGCGAAGGAAAATTGGAAGAATGAAATCATTTCATTACTTATGCACTTAATTGCCCAAGAGAAAGCTCAGGAAATGCTGTTGCCCTCACAGGTACTCACAACCTCACCTAGGCTCAAATGGCCAGAGCTACTGTACTGTCCAGCTTGCACCACAGCTTGGCACGGAGCATCACTTCTCAGAGAAGGAACTTGTCCCTTACTTGGCATCCTGGCTACAGAAAGACAGCTCACCCCTGGTCATAGCAGTATGGCAGAAATCAAGATGATGTAGCTCTGAGATTCTGCTCACACTGTATGTGTAACTTCAAAGCCATGGAGAGTGGTGCAGATTGTTAAGAGATCTAACTTCTTAGTTAGATTTGCTAATTCTATCACACTCAGTGAACCTCACAAGCCCTTGGATCTCAATTATTTTGAGGCATTATTATTGCCGGAGGCATTCAAGGCCAGGCTGGATATTGCTCTGGACAGCCTGGTCTAGTGGTTGGCAACCCTGCCCACAGCAGGAGGGTTGAAACTAGATGATCCTTGAGGTCCTTTTCAACCCAGGCCATTCTACGATTCTATGATTTTCTTTTGCTCCTTCTGTAAAGCAAATTTTACCAGATACTTCCATTGTTGTAGACAGTCAGCTGGGAGGAAGTATACAGTAAAACTCCACAATTTCCTTCCATTCTGCAGTTGGTAAACATGGAATCCATTTTAATGAAGTTAAGGTTAGGTGATAGCACTTTACACCAACCTTATCACAGAAGAGCTGCTTGCATGACACCATCCATAAAGTACTGTACACTCTGTCTTAAAGAGAGATGAATAAATTACCTGATTATTAATCTATGTTCAATATTTATCAAATAACATTTGGTTTCACTGAGAGCTTGAGAATTTTTACGATTATAGAATTTCAAATTCCAACATACACGTGATTACATTCTTATATATAATTGTTATATTACTTGGATTTATTTTACCTTCCTGTGTCTGCATTTAAGCTTCATTATCGAAGTTTTAATCTTATGTATAATAATATTTTCATAAGTATTCCTAACTATTGTCAAAATAAATACTAAAATTTAACGAAGTTTTAAAAGTAATTAAAGAAAAAACAAACAAACAAAATCCTTAATATTGGAAAAGCCCAATGTCTTGTTAGATGTTTGAGGAGAAACTGGAAACTAGAACAATAATTTTAATTACTTTTTACTTGGTTTTTGACAGGACATATTTACCTATTTCACTGTTTTATGTTTTTCCTTATGTCCTAGTCACATTTATCTTGATGTTATGGTTCTCTTTGCTTTTTCAAATGCCTGCCTTCAGGGGTACTGATATTACTAAAGGAAATCATATTTAGTAGATCTACATTAAAAATCACTTATTTTTCCTTACAAGCTATTTAAAATACCACATTTATGCCTTATGAATTGCACTTAAAAATACAGTTATATACACAATGAAACTTAGACTCATGCAACCCGAGTTACTTCTTTGCAGTTTCCATTGGAAGACACCATTGCTGAAGGGTTTTGGAGGAGACATTTTCTAACACAAACACTATTACTTACTTTTATTGGGAAGAGGAAAAATAACCTAACAGGAGATTTAAAAGAACGATTCTAAGAACTGACATCAATAAAAAGTACAATTTAAAAACAAGAAGTATAGGAAAACCTTTTAACACCGACAGATAGGACCTTTAGTACTTAAATGTTTTACAGTGTAAGATAGGATAAAATCTCTAGTACTGTTTTGTTTCTGCATAAGACGTACAGACACACAAAGTCAAAGGAAGAGTGTAAAAGAACGATACAACCTAAAGGATGCTCTAAGCTGTAATGAGCCATTTCTCCCCTATGGTATCTGTCCAAAAAAACCCTACAGAACAGCTGGTAGAAAACAGAACATCTGATGCACCTAAATGCTCCATTCAGAAATGTTTAGGCACGTTACTTTATGTATGTCCTGGTACAAACTGCAGTGATTAAAATAACTGAAGTAAACTGCATAGCAACTAGTTCCACCTGTTCTCCATAAATAAGGAAGATTTACACCAAGTTAAAGTAACTAAATCTCAGCTCCTAGTTAAAATTATCATATAGCATTAGGTATCAACAACATGAACCTGTTTCTGACCCAGAGCAGGCAGAAAACATGCAAATGTTCATAAATAGTTATGAGAACTTACATTCAAAAGTAAATTAAAAATAGCATATTACCATTTTTCCTGAAAAAGCAACCCTAGAAATCTATTTATAGGAAGGTCTGTACAACTATCAGGCAATGTGAAAAGCATGGTGATTCTAGATGTTCAGCATCCTCCTTC
>PPHD01021374.1:0-13276 GCA_002909625.1 Bambusicola thoracicus | reverse complement strand
TGTGATGTGATGTGATGTGATGTGATGTGATGTGCTAGCTGGGAGCAGTCTGGGGAAGGACTTTTCCTCTGTTCAGCTCACTGTGCCAAAGAGCACTGCACACACCTAAGGCACTGTGTAAAGAATTGAGGCAAATTACAGCACAGTCTGGAACAGCTGCCCGAAAAGTGCTGTTTCATGGGAGAGTCTGGGGTTGTTTGTTAATGGGAAGTTAACCGTGGGCTGTGAAAGCCCTTGTGAGGTTTTCCTCTGTTTGATTTGGCTGCTCTCATTTACATTGTTGTTCTCAGCCTTGCTTTTTGCCGTGCTTTGAATCATTTGTGGTTTTGAGGTAGAAAGTCAAAGTCAAATCCGATCAGTAAACCGAGTTTGGAACTGCGGTGTGCTGTTGATGCTAAAAAACATCTATTTTGAGGTGACTATGAGGCAATTCCCATGCGCTGGGACAGTTTCAGGGAAGGCAACATCTGTTTCTCGGTTGTTTCTGCTGTATTCCTGGTTTTACTGACTCCTAAGACAAAACTGTCCCTCAGGATCTTTGGTAAATGCAACTATAAATATATGGCCAAGCAACCACGTATTGCAGAACATCTCTGTCGCACACAGCACGCTCAAAATCCAGAATTGAAATCAAACTGCTCTTTACGGTGCTGCACCCACTCAGCATGCAGAGGTGAACGTCCCGTCACCCCAAACCTCCCCCTGCTGTAACGTACAAAATCTATGGAGGTGTTCTTATGAGACTGCAACCATCTGCTCTTTTGGTCTTTATTATCTGACCTGATAATGGTAGAAACTTTCTTCTCAAGTGTTCAAGACCGATGTCGATGGTTGTATAAAAAGCAGAGCCGGTGTGGGGATTTAGTTTAAAAGACAATAAAAGAGAAATCCTGGCTCTGTGATAAATAACTGGGGTTGGTATGTCTTCTCTTTCTCCGTCTGAACATGAAACAGTTTGTAAGCAATGGATATTTACTTAACACACGGTAATGCAATGAAATTTAAAGAAACATAAAACTTCTTCAATTTGATGTATAAGTAGATTACAGCATTTTCAGCATTCCAGTCTAATGACCAAGTGGAAACTGAACCAGGTTTCATTTAACCTAATTAGAAGTGCACTGTGAGTGGTTTTCTGGAGTTCAGCAGCATATTCCCTCATACATTTCAAATTCATCTTGAGTAAAGACTAATGTCAGTAGTGGTAAAAACGGACATCTCTCTGATAAGCCTTGTATGCCTTTTTAATCTTTCTGTTTGGCAAGAAGGTATCTATTATACCTCATTAAAAGAACAAATAATGGCTGGGCAGTGTTTTTTTTCATTAGCACTGGATGTTATCTAAGAAAAAAAGCAAATGTACAGAGGTTCCAAACAGCCAGTCAGAGACTTCAAATAACCCATGTAGTCATAGATCCGTTGGCAGCACTGAGTTCCTACAGTGCATGTCTTCATGTAATACTTGTAGCACAGGAGTAAGGAAGTGTGGAGTAGAAAGACTGTCTTTCTGAGATGAGAGAGCCATTACAGAGTGGACATTACAGCAGTTGCAACTCTACAATAATAAATGCAGACAGCCCATTTAAATGAACTCCCCAGGAAGTCCTGCTTGTTTGGTGTGCGTTTGGTGGTATCTGCGCCCTGGATCTCAAGCTGAGCCAACACCTGAAATACGGGAGATACGTAGGTTCAAAGGTGGACCTGCCTGTGTGCCCCTCACATTTCACTTAAACACACACAATGCCTTTTCTTCCTCTTTTTCTTTGGTAAGCACACATTCAAGAGCAAAGATTAGAGCTAGATAAATAAAGGTGTGTGGGAACTTCTACATATTTCGGTTCTGAGTAATTTTTGACAGATGTATTGCTGCTGTGTCATATGGGACACTGATCAGCCACAGTTGGTTCCCTGGCCCTTTTTTGGTTGTTGTTGTTTGCACAAACATGCTACACAAAACTTACATTCTGCACCGACTTAAACTTCTTACAAAAGTCAAAATACCTTTTTTTTTTTTTTTTTTTTTTTTGCTCTGGATAGTGGCTGATGGATTACCTGGCTCTGGATGGAAGCTGTGTCCAAAACACAAGGCTTCTGCAATCACAGAACCATTTGAGTTGGAAGAGACACTTAAAGAACATCTCGTTCTTTAAGTTCAACTCCCCGGCAATGAACGGGGACACCCACAGCTCCATCAGGTGCTCAGAGCCTCTCCAGCCTGACCTTGGCTGTCTGCAGGGATGGGGCATCCACTCCCCTCTGGGCAACCTGTGCCAGTGCCCCACCACCCACACTGTAAAAAACTTCCTCCTTATATCCAATCTAAATCTGCCCTTCTCCAGTCTGAAACCATTTCCCCTTGTCCTGTTGCAGCAGACCCTGCTGAAGAGTCTGTCACCTTTGTCTTACAGCCCCGTTAGGTACTGACAGGCTGCTCTCAGGTCTCCTGGAGCCTTCTCCTCTCCAGGCTGCACAGCCCCAGCTCTCAGCCTGTCCTCTTAGCAGAGGTGTTCCATCCCTGGGTTCATTTTTGTGGCCCTCCTCTGGACGCGCTCCAACAGCTCTGTGTCTCTCCTGTGCTGAGGACTCCACATCTGGATGCAGTGCTCCAGGTGAGGCCCCACAGCACAGGGCAGAGGGTAGGATCACCTTCTTGACCTGCTGGCCACGCTTCCTGTGATGTAGTCCAATATTTCTGCACCGAGATCCTGCTTTTCTCATCAAACAGTAGAGATGCCACAGAAGCCTATGACTTCACAGTTTCTGAAAGCTAATCTAAGCACACTTTCTGAAAGCTAACACTATCAGATACTACAATGATGTGATGGGTTCTAATGACTTCATCCTGTAGAACGTGTAAGGTGTACTGCATCTTTCCATGAATCATGTAGTTTCATGTAGGTAGGAACCCTGTAACCCTGTTTGTGATCTGTAAATTGTTAGACAATACCTTTCAGAATCATCTTGCAGAAATACAAGAATGAAAAAGCACACCCTTGCTGCCCCCACTGACCCCCAGCCGAGCCCACAGGAGCTCCACTCGCAGCAGTTACCCACTCGGCTGTAAAAGAGAAAGCTTTCTAACAGAGTGCTGGTGGTAGGAGCGTGACTGCAAGACAATCCTTCATTTACTTTTGAAGTCAGGTTTACATGGAATATCACGTAATAACTGAAGTCTTTCAGGCATTTACCAGTGCAGAGCAGAAGGAGATGGGAACACACAGCATAGTAACATTCTGTTCTGCAATGAATCTCCAGACAATGTGCTGATTCAAATAATAATGAAAAGTTTTAATGATTAAAGAGATCAGAATCTGATACCACATCTGGGTGTGTGCAAGGAGTAGAGATGAGCATTCTATGGTTTTTCCCACAGATGACACAGAACCTGAATTACAAGCTCACATCACATCTCTTATAATGTGTAAACTTGCAACCACTTATCATCAGCCTCCTTCACGCTGTGTTGCAAAGAGAAAGTTCCAGAATATCTTGGAAGGCATGGACGTTAATGATGTGTTAGAATCATAAGCTTATTGTCAAAGGTTCTAAACCAAGAAGAAGAGAATAATCTAGCAATGTTTTCCCTCGTACGTTATATTTATAAAGGTTTTTTAAAAATTTAGCATAGTGCCGTAAAAAAAACCCACCAGAGGCAAAGAAATTTGATGTCAGCAGTACTTCCAAATTCACTGAATATAGCTCAAATCACACTTTGCTCTTAATTGAATTGATATCCATCTGGAACAACTGCACTATCATGTGGAAATCATAAAGAGGCTGTGTACGTTCTGACTGCAGAGCTTCTGGTAACACAAAGGACCTGAGAAGTCCCCAGTGGATAACTGTGAAAATTATAGAATTTGCATAATCAGTTGCTTCAATTTCTTACCTTTAGGTTTTCCTCCTGAGTTTACTTAACCATATGCCAAATACCCACCAAAGGGTATATACCCCCAAAAAGGCCTAAGAAAGGAAACATCATAAAATATCATGGCTGTATGTTTGTGTTTTATTCCCTTCGATGGCTTCCTGAAGCTCACGTCTACCAAAACCCACACTTCTTTATGCACAGAGCATCAGCTCTGCATAAACATGATTTAGCAGAGGGTAGTTAGAGTTAGGGTACTATGGTTAGGCTGCGGTTGGACTTCATGATCCTTGAGGTCCCTTCCAAGCTGAGTAATTCTATGATTCTATGATTCTATGACTCTCCCTCTTTTGAATTTGTATGAGCTTTTGCAGACTGAATTTCAGTCCCCGAAGTGCCACCATAGTGCCATCGTTCTCTCTTCTTTGAAGCATCTGAAGTCCTCTTTCAGTCATATAAAAGTCTCTTAAAAACCCCTGAGGAGTGAATTAATACCTCCTTCTGTGCACCCCTTTGCTGAAACTGCGAATGGCAGTAAGAAGTGGTTCGGGCATTCGTGTCCAGTGGATTACGGGCAGAGCCAGTAATAGGGAAATGTTTTCTAATCTTTGTATGGCTGCTAATTTGTTTAATGGCATCAAGCAGATTTCTTAATCTCATTACATCATAGTTACTCCATGTTTGAAATAAGGTTGATGAATATCCAGCATTGTTCATCATCTTGAGATCTGCAGCTATAGCATAACAACGTAGGCAGACTGGGGATGACAGATGATCCAAATGGAGTTTTGTGATCCTGGCCCACGGCAAAAATGTACGTTGCCATGATAGCATACTCAATACCGAAGCAGTTGCTAAGTAAGCAGTGCAGATTATGAAATAACTAATACTTAATTAAAAATGGTGTTAAGATTTATGAAGTCCACCAAAAGACATCCCTAGAGATTTCCTCAGCTTCTTGTCTGGAAAGCATTTTAAATTTATCACCATAATTATTTTCATGATTCCAGAGCACTATTCTGGATTTATGTACTGAAATGAAGAACTGTTTTATCTAGGTAGGTCTTCAGAAATTGGCTTCTTCTTGTGGGTTACTCGACGTGTGGTTATTTTGGGGCTGTTAGGGCCTGGTGATAAATGTAAAGAAGTTGCTTAGTGTGCATTCATCCCTGCCTTAGCCGGGTACTGATTAGATTGGCTTTTCAATGTGCTCGCAGAGCATCGTTTTATTAAAGCTTTTTGTCATGACATGAGACTCACTGTATTCATGGATAAGGCTTATTCATGGGAGTGTGACTTACGGGGCTGGGCCCAAAGCTAGCCAGGACATTGAAGTTATGTAGTTTGGAAAGAAGCAGGACACTATCAGCGAGCATGGAAAATAGGTCCTAAACATAGAACCAGTGGCAGTCTATTTGAAGACAATCCTTCTGCAATGAAACGTGATCCAGATTGGTGTCAGGGGAGTATTTGCTATTCACTGACATTAATGTCAACTCACAGCTGGTATTCTTGAGGATCAGGAGTTTCGTATTAAACTGGAGGAGAATGGACACATTCCTGTTTCCAGGCCTCCAAACACTGCAGCTGGGGCCCATGTTGCATTCCCTCTTGTCTGCTGCCACTCCTGCTCCCAGCAGACCCATATGGAGCAACGGTGGCCTTGCAGGTACTTCCCTCAGAGCAGCGTCTCCAATATCTACTGCACCGCGGCTGCCCGTGCAGCTCACCGGGCAGATGAGCCCCTGCCAGCAGCAGCGTGCCAGGTTGCTGTTGGCAGAGCTGGGTGCTCCTGGCCAGGCCCGGGGCGTCTGCAGGGTTCTTTCTGCCTGGACAAACCCTTGCAAGGTATGCAAGATGGAGTGTGGGCCTTCACATATACCCATAGTGAATTAAACACGGAGGTACGCTTTGCCCACATCAACTTCAAGTAATTCCTCTCTTTAATGTAAAGCTCTGTATGATACAGCATTTGTCTCTTTAACCTGGCACATGCCTTTATAAACACACCTTTGTTTTTCACATGGAGACATACTGCCAACATCGTCAAGTTCCATCTAAGAAAGTACAAAGCCATTGGAATGATATTCATTTTATGCACACGATGATATTCATTTTATACACCTTAAACCATACCAAATGCATGAGCCGTAGGGATACATAGTGAATTTTTCACCCGAAGCTCAATTATTTTCAATCCAACTGATGAATTGAGTGTACTGACTTCAAGGTCACGGGGCATGTTGGTTGGATGGCTAAAATTCTTCAGAAAGGGGTTTGTGTATTTATAAGGATAACAGTAATATTCAGAGTGACATCAGGAGGGTAATAAAAATAATCAAAGGAGTTTAGTGAAGGAATTAATACATCACCACGTAGAATAACAAACAAGGAGTAGGAAAATGCAATTCCTCTGTGGGGTTTTGTATAACTGCCTTCCATTGTGCTGCTCCCACCTCCCTCTGTGGCCCTCAGGGCTGCACACTCTGAGAGGCACACCTCTTTTCCAGGTGGGCAGCAGACACCAAAGAAATGTGGTCACCAAGCTCTGATAAATGAGGCGTGGTTTTACTAAGGAGCACAAATGACCGTGGTAAAAGTCTAGCGAAAAGCGGGACTTAAGGATTTTTGGGTGGTGCGTGCTATGAGCTTGGCTGCTTCATGCTGTGGAAAAACCAGAGTGACTGTTCTGCATTCTTACCTGCAGGTTGCTTGTGCATGCCCGTTCCTGGCTGCTTGTTTTCCAGCAGTGCAGACAAGCCCGCCGTCCCGTCCTGCCTGGCGCAGCAGCAGCGTGTCGTCAGGCCTTGTGGTAACTCTGCAATGTGGAGAAACTGGCATGAGGGTGAGATCACGCTGGTTCTGTTTTCTGACCTGAAGGAATGTAACCTCAATGACCTCATACATACGGGGGGGTTGGCAGATGCTCATATTTGTTCCACTTGGAAATGCAGCATTGCGCTTCGCCCTTACACTGCCTCACACGGGGCAGATGTTGGCAGTGATTGGTCTTACAAGATACCACCATTGCACCAGGAGTAAAAGCTCCTCGGGTGAGCTGACCTTGGCCTAAGGGATGGCCCAAGGGCAGCCAAAGGCCCTCATTCCCTGCTCAGGGCCATGAGAACGCGTGCATCTGTGTATGAGCAGTATGTGGCTGAATGAGCTGCCCATACAGAGCAATTGCTACTGCAACCCAGAACAGTAACCCAGCTGGCATTAACCTCTACTTATGTACCCTTTCTGCTATAAAACTGGGTGCTTGGGAAGCATCAGCTGGCCTTGAAAGGCAGAAGTGGCTCACCTGTGTAAGTGCAGTTGTCTGCAGCGCAGTAGGTCAGAGCAGGGTGCTGAGGTTCCTGCATGCTCAGAGGATACCTTCCGCAGAATGTAGGGTAGGGGCATTCAGGTGCAGAATCTTTGACGGCAAACACTGATACTGTGTAAGAAGATTATGTCTCCCTAGTCATCCTATTAATTAACATAATTCATTATATTAATTCTAATACATAATTTCCCACCAAGAATGTGACAGGGAGAGTTCCCTGCTGCTGGTACACAGAGGGTGCTACGGATGGCACAGAGCCAGGAGCTGTGTGGAAGGTCCCTTCTGCTGCACCACTTCTGCATGAGCGAGCCGTGGTGGCACACTGCTGCACACACTGCCTGGGCTGCTGTGCAGGAGGGCTGTGCACCCCCAGCAGCTGAGCAGCACCGCACAGGCAGCAGTGTGCTGACAGTGTGCCCCCGCTCCACGTCTGAGCTTATTCCAGTTTAAACAGTATCTTGCTCTGGATTTTCTTTAGATCAGTTTCCTCCCTCCAGTGAGGCTGGTAAAAAGCTATCCCAGCAAACAAGCAAACAGAAAGTGTAAACACATCGTGTTTAAATAGAAATCTTTCACTGGCATTACTTCAGCCACAGTAAATAAAATAACCTGTTACAGAAAAAGAGAATTTATAAAAATATTTGGGTGCAGCTCCAGGGAAGAAAAAGTTGCTTCTGCTCCAATGGCTCTTGTGTGTTTCCATAAGGACCGCTTTACCAACCCAGTTCTGTCTGCAGTGACTGAGAAAGTAAGGGGAGCAGAGCAGAGGCAATGCGGTGTTGAAGGAGAAACTCCGATGAGGATAACTCAGAAAGCGCAGAGCACGGTGAGGCTCGTCCATTACAGCCGAGGATTATTATCTCACCCTGAACCACCCTCTTAAACCAACCCATTTTATTTTCCAATGCCTTTAAAACACAAGGAAGCACGGACTGAAAATACCATGAGAAAGCACAGCGAGGTCAGTCTGTCCGTGCTGCGGATTCACGAGGGATACTTCTGTGTCTCTGCAGAATATGCCTGTGCTGTGCTGGGAACTACTGGAGCTGACTTTGAGTTCAGCAGCCATACAAGAAGTCTGGTGGTGCAGATCTGTACTGGGCTGCAGCAGTGAGAGAAAACCGTTCTCTGTTCCCATGTTTGACATTTTCAGTGCCTTCCAGCAAGGTGGAATATCCTGACAAACGGAGGTTACTTTGAATGGCACTGTGGAAAGCAGTCAGGGAAAACATGGCCAGAGAAGATTAAGCCATGTAAAATAAACAAAACCTGAGCATTTCTGAACTGTTCCTGTAAGACCCAATCATTCCCCTTCATCAAGTTTATTTCAAAGAATTCAGAGATTCGTTATATAAATTTGTATATATAGCAAAATGCAAAAATAACCTTTCTCCTTTAAGAATGAATAGCTCAGGGTTCTTACACCACATCATATGTTCACATGAGCAGAGTTATTGACTCCAGTAAGGACAGCTCTGGGACCAGTGGGATGCAAAATCAGGTCCAATTTTTGTTTGCTTATTCAAGCACAGATCCTTCTTAGAAGAGGAAGAAAAAGACTCTGTACTCCTGCAAAACCCGTGGCACTGCACTCCGTGCCCGTGATGAGGGCAGGGCTTTAACAGCCACCCACTCCTCCCGGCCTTCACAGTGCCCTCAGCACCCACCCCAGCACAGCACAAAGGCCGACCAGTGCGGGGAGGTGGGAATGAGCCATCCTGCTTGGAAAGAGAGGCGAAGAATCTGGGGGCAAACAAAAAGGTTTGGTCAGGTTCCCACTGCAGTTACTTGAGATGCAGAATATTGAATCAGTTGGGAAATATGGCAGAAGGCTGACAAAAATGACAGTTTTAATGAATGGGCTCTTCTCGGATGTCAGAATTCGGCAGACTTAGAGACGGGGCAGAGAAATGATGTGTGCTCTGCTGAAGTCCTGAATGCATGCCTTGAAGGTAATAAAATGGTTTAAAAACGTACGCTTCATCTGCAGAAACCTGGCAGTCCTTCACATGGGTCCTGACACAGAGATCTGAATTTCAATTACAGCTTTCCTTGAAAGAGACAATTTAATTCTGTAAAACAAATCAAGCCTGACAAAAATGATCCGTTTTTGCACAAAAAGTTATCACAGCAGTTCTGTGAATTAAAAGAAGGGCGACGTCCCCGTCTGAAATACAAAACACACAGCTGTTGTGGTGCCGCTGTTCTGAATTAGCCAGATCAATAACGGCAATTGCTAGAAATGACTGCTTAACCCGTTTTGGGCACTGTTGGTTTGTTTTGCGATGACAGCGATTTCCAGAGGTAAAATAATAGGGAATCACATCTTGAAATCCCACACTGGGGATCTCACAGCGCAGAGGCCCCGTCCTCAGTCTGCCATCATGGCCGACTACCGGGCAGCAACATCACAGTGATGGCAGCCCCCAGCAAAAGCTCATCAGTCCTTTCACCAACTGCAGGTCTGGCAACAGATATTCCTCTGTGGTCTTTGCTTTGGTGAGCACTCCGCTGTTCAGCAGAGCTCCCTTTAACCAGAACCTGTGCCATTCCTTGACACACATGCAGTGGCACGTACCGGGCAGTGCTTACATCTGACCACACCAACACCCCTGGAGTTACCGCCCGCTCACAGTTAGTGACTGCATTCACCGCGTGTTCCTGTTTTGTAATGGAGAGCGGCCGTAGGTCAGTACCACCCCCAGGCACCTTTGCTGCTACTGCACTGTGCTGAAGCAGGTTCTGCTCCAGAGAAGGTTACCCCGGGCTGGAGCCTCTGAAAGATCTTTACTTTGCAGCAGAAATGTCTGTGAAAACCCCAATGGCACAGCCTGGGGATCCCTCATTGCAGGAAGAAGCTGCAGAGCTCTGGTGAACAGCCTGTGCCTGCCTTCTGAGCGTTACTGAGGGTGTGCTCCGGTGTTTGTGGGCAAACCCAGCAGGGAGCACTTCCAGCTCCAAGGAGGTCAGAGGGGCAGGCAGGGAGCAGAGCTCAGTTCTAGTTCGGCTGGAAGTGACTTGTCTCTGCTGCTCACATGCGAGGGCAGAGAGCATGCACTACCTGCAGCAGAGCTGAGTGCTCATCCAGAAGTAAGCACATTCTTCTCAGCAAAGAGAAAGCAAGAGAGTGAAAAGGGCCAGAACCGGTCAGTATTTTGTTGGTTATTGGTCTCCACGTTATGTTTTCATCTGTCCATCTTCCCTGACGGTGAATTCATACATCCTCAGCTGAACAATTCTCTTCCTCCTGCATAGTTACGTTCAGACCCACTGGGTTTGGTACAGCTCACGTCGGGTCTCCCTGTGCACACATCGTGCTGAGTGGGCTCCTCCCGTGTGGCTGCCAGGAGATTTTTGGGGCTGTGAGCCTATTGAAAAAAATAGGTGGGTCTGGTTTCCCTAGTCATCATGTTTAGCGTTACGTATGCCGCGGTGATGAAGCACTGCAAATCATGAGTCTGCTTGCATTCACTGATAAACCGGTCATGCAAAAGGCTCTTTGGAGTAGGAATTCAGCACAAGGCATTTTACATCTGTCAGAAGTAATTCCAGGGTGTGGAGTGACTCGTTGGGAACTGCATGAATAATCATGGCTTCATTTTCAGTAAGACAAAGCCATGAACTTGTGGTTGGCACATCAGTGGGGAACACGTTCCCAGTATTGGGGACTGCATTCTGGGCACTGCTGCTAGCAAAATACCTGAAGGATGGATTGTTTTTTAATGAAAACAGCCTGGTCATTTTTGAAGTTCAGAGTTGCGTATGTTGATACGGTACGGACATAAGACTGCAAAACTCAGTCCGGGAAATAAAAAGCAGGAAAACCTTGCACTGGTGTGCAGTCAGAAGAGTTTCTGCTGTAGAGATGTGTCAAAGGTGTGTCAGTCTCCTAAGTCAAAACAGCGTTGCAGTGCATTAGCAAGAGAAGCCCACAGCCTCAAAGCAGGCACAGCTTGCAATCTGTCCCAGAGAAAAGCTATTTCCCACCACGAGATCATTCCCCAAACCCTTCTCTTCCTTCTGAAAGGTTTGCAGTACCTGCCGTGCACATTCACCAGCGCTCCCTCAGTGTCCCCATATCTTTGGTCAGACACAGGAGAGGGCTGCCCAGGGGGTGCTGCAGTCACCATTCCTGGAGGTGTTGGAGGAATGTCCAGCTGTGGTGCTGGGGGACACAGTTCTGTGGGGAAACACTGCTGGTAGGGGACGGCTGGACGGATGATCTTGGAGGTCTTTTCCACCCTCGGTGTTTGCATGGTTCTATGATCTTAACTCCTCTGAATCTGTACTCAATTTTGTCACTTTCTGGGTTTTTATTTATTTATTATAATCAGGTTCCAAAAATATATGCCTTGACTGCCATGATTCTCCTCTCTACTGACCTGCAGGACCCACGTGTCAGGAAGGTGACTGGACATCCCTGCCGTACAAATAGAACAAACCCTTTGTGAGGTATCACTTCTTAGATTTTTTTCCAGAGCAGAGTATTGTTTTAATTACAAGGTAAATGCTTTGTCATCGGTTAATTATTCTATTTAATGAACAGAATAAACTGTTTGGAAAAGCAATTAGTGCCAGGTAAACCTTAAAAATAAAGGACTAGACTAAGAAGTGAGGCACTAAATCTGAGACTAGGACAGAAGAAGGGGAAATGAAATCATCCTGAGCTGTGTGTTTTACTATTAGTCAAGGACTCGGATCTTTCCCCTCCTCCAGTGAGAAGCAAACGGATTTGTGTTTCAAAGCAGTGATAGATTAACAATTTCCTTTGCCCTTGGCTGAGGCCAGCCAGTTGCCAGCCAGTACTGGTTCCCGCTTGTTGTATGAAAATAAGAAGCTTGAGTTTTTTTCCCCTAGACTACAAATTAAACGCCGGTGGGAGTTAAGCAGCCCTGAGGTTTGGATTTGCCCTGCTGCACAAGGAGAGCAAGAAAGGGAAAGGGGAAATCACTTTCTGGATGGCCTGTGCCCAGGTCCAGCCTCAAAGCACGGTGAGGTGCCGCGGCCTCGGGCGTTGTTCCATGCCGTGTGCCGAGGAAGCCAGAGCTGTCTGCCAGAGAACTTGGGGAGTTTGAAACATGAACACCACTTGGAAACTGGAGGCAGATAACACAGGAGATGGTAGAAAATCTTTACAAACAGAGAAAAGAGTGGGAGAAAGCTGTGGTCACAGATCTGAGATAAAAATGCATTAAGGGAAGAACATTCGCTTGTGCTATGTGTGTAGGAAGGTCCAGAGGTTTTACAGATC
This sequence comes from Bambusicola thoracicus, assembly GCA_002909625.1. Classification (NCBI taxonomy): domain Eukaryota; kingdom Metazoa; phylum Chordata; class Aves; order Galliformes; family Phasianidae; genus Bambusicola; species Bambusicola thoracicus. The sequence continues at coordinate 829 of PPHD01021374.1, read as the reverse complement.
GGACATTTCCAGCATATTACTTTCTTTAAACGAGTCGTAATACTTAAATTTCTATGTAGGGGATGGGATAATGTGCCATCAAGCTGTTCTTTCAAGGACAGGATCACCTGGCTTTCAAGACTGTGGTCTAAATCCATCATTTCTGTAACCCAGAAGCACTCTGCAGGACTGCTGGGTGCCACAGGAGCGAGAAAGGCAGTAAACGTGAGCTCCAAGAGTGCAACTACACGGACAGGGCATGCCTTGGAGCTGAGCAAGGAATGCAGATGAGTGTGCTGGAAAGGTGTGGCAGGAATGTGTGAGCTGTTAACGACTGTGCTGAAGAAATACTGGTGATACTGAGGTGAAGGGGTCCAAGAACTGGAGGGAAACCCTTGCTTTGGTATGAAATAAAGGACGGCAGCTGGTGCGGGATATTTGGATGAAAATGCTGCTCAGCAGTGATTCTGAACCTCACATAGTAACAACAAATACGGACCTGCCTTGTTATCTTAATTTTCAGAGGTTTTGCAGTGCTGCGCACGGCGATGTTTTCTTTCATTTGAGACTTTGCTAGACAGGGTGCTTCCTGGCTGTTTCCAACACCACAGCAGCTCTCAGAAGCTGACCTTGTCACCCACCCACAGGAGAGGAAAGGCAGAAAAATCTTGATTTTCCCTGATGGAAACTCAATAAAACTGAGAAATATGATAAAGGAAATACGATGGGCAAAATGGGATAGATGAAGACCACTGACCAGCATTCATAAGGACAAAGGTGGAAAGCTGAACTTCTGGAACATGTAAAATGTGGAATCTGCTTATATTGTGAGTCAAAGCTGTGCCAGGAT
>PPHD01021373.1:2319-13277 GCA_002909625.1 Bambusicola thoracicus | reverse complement strand
CTTTGTTTTGCCAATTTACAGGGTCACCAGGAAACACACAGACACCAACAAAAGGGATAAGCTTATTTTACTATCTCAAAATAATACACAAAATAAAGCAGTGCCTACAGTCAAGAAACAAGCTTAACAGTAAAGAAAATAAGCAAGATAATGCATTTAATCATTACTACCTGAGGTTAGTGATACTGATCAAGAAAGATGCATCACCGGTTCTCCTAATACTTTACCATCGTAAGTTCCTTTGTGATCAAGAAAGACACCATTTGACCATTACTGCACAATAAGCATTATAACAGAGCTTCTGTAGATAAACACCAGAATACACATACTGACATGGCAAAATATGGACAAACGGCATCTTATATGTGTGATTAATACTCTGAGTTTGTGAGGTTCATCTACATGTCAGCTTTGATTCAGGGCCCATCTCAGGCCTCAGCATTTTAGTCTATTTTTTTTTTTTCCAGCTTGTTTTTGCTCTGTGCCTGATGGATGCTTGAAATCCCCACTGGAAGATCTGCTGCCTGGTGGGCAGTCCAGAGTTAACCTGAGCAGATCTGCCAGATGTCTTTCAGACCAGCATGATCTCAGCTGGTGGCATCTGCAAACCATGTGCTGGGAATGATCATCCCCAAGAGCATGTAACATCACCAAAAAGGCAGTTCAGAGGCTTGGGTTTCAGTCTGTTGTTTGTAATAGCCTCTTGAATTGGTTATGGACCCATCAGGAACTATATGACGTATCATGGGAAGCTTCATCAGAGAAGGAATACCAGGTTGCCAGTGGGAATTCCTATTGAGGCTCTCCTTTCCATCTTCCCAGCCCTTCTCAGTTCATTCCCAGGCAGTGAGCCAGGAAAGTTCCTGCTCAGTTCAAGCATACCAGAGCGTGATTCCCTGATACGTGAACTGTGTGTAAGGGATGCCTCACAGCAAAGAGCATGGCTGTGTCACTGAGGGCAACTGAGAAGAGTGCCGAGATTAGGAGAAAACAGGGACTGGTATGACTCGGCGGTTTAACTGGGAGCCCATCTCTTTGGTTTCACTTTCCTTCATCTATTCTTACTCCTTACCTTTCTCATATTCTGCCAGGGGAACACAAATTCCTGCTAACTGCCAAAAAAAAACCCAACCTCCCAAAATAAAATGCAAAAGTAGCACTGGTATGTGAATTCAGTCAATGTAATTAACTGTCCAGTCTCATTAGCCTTGTCCTCCTCCCTTCCCCTTCCTTCTCCCATTCACTTCGCTGCTCTCCCTCACTATTTCACTTCCGAAACAGGACTAAAATCCATGTGGCAGAGAACTGTCTTTTGCTTGTTTAATTTAACTGTAGGATGCTATAGCCTGTTGCTGGAACAGTATATCGTATTCACTGGTGAAACAACAGATCGTCGTTAGAGGAAATGAAATGACTAATAGCAACTGGCCTGCTCTGCTTTTCTGACAGATCAACTTGTTGAGAGCGGTTTGGTGTCTGATGAGATAACAGAGTGGAAAAGAGACTGAGAGACCATTTCATTGAACCTTAGAAAACTCTCATGCCCTGTAGATTGGTGGATGTTCAGCCCTAATATTTCAATTTTATTATTAACCAGAAAAGCAAAATAAAGTCAGAGTTCCCAAGGCACAGCAAAACAAAATGAAAGTTCCCAAGGCACAACAAAACAAAACAGCCCAAATAAAAATATGCTTGAAGACATGCATAATGTATTAACTGTATTTTGCTTCATTTGTTAAGAGCAAAAGAGAACAAATAACCAGTGTTTTGGCCCTTTATGGGCCTCTGTCTGGGACACACTTCACTGAGCTGTTCAGTGGGGGAAAAAAAAAATAAAAATCATAAATTTTTAAATAACTTTTTGTCATAAAAGTTTTTCAAGGTCTCCTACAAGTATGTATCAACTATTGCAGGTGCTTGGATTCTATTTGGAGTAGAACACTTCTCTCTGATTGGCTGGATAAAATTGATGCAACGAGTAAAGTAACTGCTTTAGATCTTCAAGTGTCTAGCCTTATATCCTTGCACATGGAAGTGGGTGCAACGGAACTGTGCAATCCAATTTGCAGGCATATGGGCAATTGGGATCGGGCTGTTAAAGCATGGATTCTTTGATAGTGTCCTCAAAATTGCTGGGAGAATTTGGAAGCCTTTTCCTTTCGCCTGTCTTATGTATAAATCTTCTTGCAAGGAGACATGGTTAGTGGGCATGGTGGTGATGGGTTGATGTGTGAACTAGATCTTATTGGTCTTTTCCAACCTTAATGATTCTATGACCTTGAGAAAAAAAGGTTTAGAGACTGTGGTTGGGTTTTTGTTTTTTAATTTTTTTATTGTTCTGTTTCTCTTCCCGAGGGACATTATCCTGCAGATGCTTTAGAAATTACAGCCTTATTTCCAGTGCAGAAGCAATAGTTCTGGCTCCACTGCTGTCCTTAACCTGACTCCTCTTCACATACTGTCTAGTCAACATGCATCTGTCTGGTCTTTTGTGCCAGAGCTTGCTGACACAGTCACGACTGGAAACTTGTAGGAGACATCATCAAAATATGCCCTTAACAAAGCAGCGTGGGTTCTCTGAGGGACTTTATATCCTCTTCTATATTTAAAGCACTGCATATATATGCTGTGGAGCTGCTGACAGATGGAAACTGGTGTTATTAACAAGCTGATTGTAAAGGTGGCAAATTCCAGGAAAACAAAAGAAAACAAAACGGATTTTCTTCCCACTTTAATTAATGTTGGATATTCACCTATATTTTTAACTAAACAGGAGGAGTTTCAAACCTTTATCTGAAATGACTTCTGGAGAAATCTGGATATTTATCTTTGCAAATGTACAAAAATAGGACTTTTAGATCAGAGAAGTGCCCCACTTCCCTGTTAGCTTGTATTTGTGGGGTTCAAAACATACCATAGGCTGCAATACATGCAAACCACTACTGTTTTTGGAAATGCCTTGTGAAACATTTATTCTCTCACAAGCATCTTGTTTTTGTGATCTTTACTTGCAACCACAGCAGTTCAGCTGCAAAAAATGGCTGCTATTCTTTGAAAATATGGCTCTTATAACAAGGCAGCAGGAGGCCTTGTCTCCATATTCTCCAGTGGTGACCTTTGTTTGCACTTGCACAGTCTTCAGTCCATGGAAGGCCTGTCTGTGCATGTAACTTTGCTATTATTCCATCATTATTTCCATTATTAGCTCATGGCACAAATGTCTTTCTGATGGGCCCATTACAAATGCACATACAAGTCAGTTGCAGGCAGAGAAATAATCTGCTTTGTTCAAAACGTGACCTTAATTTGCGTGACTGTAGTTTCTGGAGTGCAAACAATTTGCAGCACTACTATATGAGCAAGAACAAGTGCTTCAAGGATTAATTCCAATCAAGAATTCTTGCTGCTCAGGGCACACAGGCTAGTTCTGCAGCATCTTTGGACACGCAGAGCTGTGGAGATGTGAAAAGATACCTTTAAAATTCTCCCTTGGAAGATACACCCTGATATTTGATAGGACGAGAGGGAAAGGCCTCAAGTTGTGCCAGGAGAGATTCAGGTTGTGTATTAGGAAAAAATTCTCCAAAAGAGTATTCAGACACTGGAAGAGTCTGCCCAGGGAGGTGACTGTCCCTGGAGGTGTTGAAGAAATGCATAGATGTGGCACCAACAGACGTGGTTAATGGGCAATATTGGTGGTATGTGGATGGTTGAACTACATGATCTTAGAGGTCTGTTCCAACCTTAATGATTCTGTGATTCTATGATTTTATGTGTGCACTGGATTTTGAGGTGTTGGGGGAGGACTGTTTGTTGTTGTTTTTTTAATGCATTTTTATTCAAGCTTTTTTTGCCACTAGTTGCTGGCTCCAAAGTCAGTGGTAACATTGCAAAGGCACAGCCAAAATGTAACTGGAGATGTTTTAGGATCCTAATTATACTTTTGTTTCTCAAAGTCCTTGTCAGACTGATTTCTGCCTACAGAACAGCTTGTTAAAATTGAAGTGTGCAGGCTAGGCTATGTGGGTAGGGAAACCGTTCTGAAAAATAATGACCCTTTCTTCCACCAGGGCCATTTTCCCACTCATTACTGCGATGGTGTGAAGTTGCAGAATCCCTCAGGTGTCCTCGCTCAGTCTTGCTGATGGATAGCCAGAAAGCCTCTTCTCATCTCATGCAGAACCTATCGGAGGTGAACGCTGGCATAGTGAGACATGCAGGTGTCCCCTCCAGGCCTAATTACCCAACACACAACTGAGAGCAAAAGTGAAGGCCATCAAGAAGCTCCAGCAAATCTTGATCCCAGCAGTTTATTTAGTGAGAAATAGCCTCTGGGAACCCTCACAAGCACTGCTCATTCCTCCTGCCCATAATCCAAAGAAAGAATGCACTTTCAAATCCTGGCTTTGCTCTTCTTTACTTTAAATAGTTTAGGATGTGAGTTCTCAACATTATTTGTAGTTAACCTCCTCTGACCACAGAGTCCACTTTGTGGCCCCACTCCCATCAGATTATTTCGAATATACATAAACGTAGCAACAAACCTTGGTTTGAGAAAAGGCAGTTCAATCCAAAAGACCACTTCCCTCTCCTTAGAACTACTGTGCTGATACCATCAGTGCATTAATTTTGCTGGGTCAGTGTCAAGACTTTATCATCATCAGTAAAGCTCTTTAGGAAACCAGTATCAAAAGAAATCAGAATAAGCCTTTTGCAAGAGAGGATAAAGTTAAAGCAAAAAAAAAAAAAAAAAAAAAAAAAATAGAAGTGAGCTTATACTGACTCATTAACTTCTGATAACTCAGTGCCTTTTTTTTCCAGGAAAAGAGAAGGGATGGGGAATGTTGCTGATACAGAGGGGAGTTGTTGGACATCTTGTCCATATAGTAGATCTGTGTTGGCAGAGGATTATCTGTGACAGAGAGTTACTCATCTGAATAATATTTTAATTAACCAGAATTCATATTTCATGTGCAGATTTCCCAAATCACTGCACAGATCAAGAACCTTTGCCATTTGTTCTCGTTCTTTTCTTTCAGTAACACAGAATGAATAAAACCAAGTCTTGCTTTCCATTGCTCCTTAGGATCAATTCTGGGTACCAACTCACTTTTGTGGTGCTGCTCTTCCCACCATAAAAAAAAACCCCGACGATAATGCAAAGTTACAGACCCAACACTTGTACTCCTGATAAAAGCATTCTGCTCCAGTCTTTTTTTTTTTTTTTTTTTTTTTTTTGTAGAGTTACTGTCTTCATGGTCTTAATACTAAAATGGTTTTTTGCTGAGAGGGTTATTTAGAAGGGTGGTAGATGGATTACTATCTTTTCCTCTCATGTGCATGTGTGCTTATTTGCTGCTTCCTCTTAGAAATTCTTTCCTACTGTTCCTAGTGGTTTCATTACCAGGTATACGGAGGATGCAACGTAGTGTACTGAGGATGTAATATGGCAGAACAGTGGATGATTTTATTTGCAGCATACTGTTGCTCTGGATAGAAGACAGAAATATGTCATCTCTTAACAAATGTTGACTGGATCACAGTCCTTTATTTTTTTGATACTAGGTTACAGAAGTGGCTCTAAAGTCAATTGGTTTATGTCACTTTTGTCCCATTTTATGACCTGTTTATGCTGGTGTTATACATCATTTAGGCAGGCTGCACTGATACTAAAAAAAAAATCTGTGTTTGTATGATACAGTGCCTTATTATATTATAATGGGCAAATTACTGCTGTTTTTATTCTTGTTAGGATCAGCAGTAATTTAAGCTTGGTTGTAGGTGCTTCATACTAATATTCAAATGGTTATGTGCTCTGAAATATGACGGTGTTCCCTACCTTTCTTCTCTCAATTAGCTGGTCTGTCATACTTGTGTGCCTGCTGCTACTTCAGGCTCACATGGCTGACCCTCATCTCCTTGTGTCAGTGCTAGTCCACACACTTCAAAAATCTGGATATTTAGTTAACGTTTGGGCATGTGTTTCTAGGGCATCTTGTTCTAGCTCTGTGCACTGCAGCTTCCTGGATGCTTTCAACTGGACATAACTCAGGCAGTGATTGTTTGCCTCTGTTCAACACTTGTGAGATGATATCTGAAGTATTCTATTTCTGTTTGGGGCTTCCCTTCCCAAAAACCAGAAAGTGATAGACATGCCGAAGCAAGTCCCATGGAAGGCCATCAACACGCTCAGGATGATGGAGTAGAGGATGGATGAGAAGAAGTGGGAAGAGCTGTGACTGTTCAGTTGAAGAAAATTTCAGTGGGGGATCTTGCTGCTGCCTACAGCTACCTAGCGGGAGAGGATAGACAAGTCAGAGCCAAACTTTTCAAAGGTGCATGGTGAATGGAACAAGAAGCAACAGATACAGATTGGGACAAATGAAATTCTGATTATGTATAGTTGGGAAAAAAAAAAAAAATCACCATGGGTGTGGTCATACACTAACACAAATTGCCCAGAGAGGCTCTGAGGTGTTCATTCAGACATACTCAAAACTCAACTGGAGCAGACCCTGAGAAACTTGCTTTGAGCAGCAGGGGTCCCTTCTAATTTACCTTGTTCTACAGTAACTTCATTCTCAGAGAGGGAGTAGATTTTGTGTACAATGCTGGAGGTCTGGATGGGAAGCTCTGGGGTGCAGTATCCGTAGAAATAGGATTTTGAGAGGATCACAGAATTGCAGGGGTTGGAAGGGACATCAACAGATCACTGAGTCCAAACCCCCTGCAAAAGCAGGTACCCTACAATAGATGACACAGGTAGGTATCCAGATGGGTCTTGAATATTTCCGTAGAAGGAGACTCTACTACTCTCTGGACAACTTGTTCCAGTGCTCTGTCACTCTTACTGTAAATAAGTTCTTCTGCATGTTTTTACAGGATTTACTGTGTTCGAGTGTTATGCAATTACTCCTTGACTATTGCTAAGCACCACCAAGAAGAACCTGTCCTCATCCATGTCAACGGTTTCCATTTTCCACCTTTAGATATTTGTAAACATTAATCAGATCCTATCTTCAGTCTTATTTTCCCCAAGATGAGGAGACACAGGTTACTGTCTTTTCTCATATGGGAAATGCTCCAGGCCCTTTTTAGCCCTCCACTGGACTCCTTCTAGGAGATCTCTGTCTTTTTTGAACTGGGGAGCCCACAACTAGAGATGGTATTCTAAATGTGGCCTCAACAGAGCAGAGTTGATGGGGAAGATCACCTCCCTTAAGCTGCTGGCCACACACTTTTTAATGCACCTCAGGATACCATTGGCCTTCTTGGCCACAAGGGCACGCTGCTGGCTCATGGTCAACCTATTGTCCACCTGGACCTCCAGGTCCTTCTCCTCAGAGGTCCTCTCCAGCAGGTCATTCCCTAACCTGTACTGATGCATGCTGTTATTCCTCTCCAAGTACAAAACTCTACTTTTGCTCTTGTTAAATGTCATCAGATTGCTCTCTGCCCAACTCTCCAGCCTCTCCAGGTCTTCTTGAATGGTAGCACAGTCTTCCAGTGTGTATACTCTGGATAGCTACATGGCTGAATGAAATTCCTCTCCAGAGTTTCATACATGGTGGCACTGAAAGAGAGAAGAGAAAGATGATGGCTTGCAAGACAGCCAAGGACAGAAACCAGAGCTCTAGTTCATGTTCTATTTTTAGCAGACTTGGACCGGAGCTCACACCAAATGCCACTGCCAACCTGCAGTTTTTCTAGGATGCAGCTAATAGACGAAGGAATGGGAGACTCCTGTCCCCTTCTATGGGCACAGTGGGTCCCAGCCTTGTCCCCTTGTCCCCTGCTGCCTGCCTTCAGTCTCTGGGAACCCCAGGTTGCTGGCAGCACAGCTGGTGTGTGTCATTGAATTTGCCTTCATTACAGACTGTTAGCATTGTGTGCTGTGACATGTACCTGGTATTTATTACTTTTTCCCCAGGTTGCATGTTACTGTCATGGACAGATGTGAGGCAGTTTCCAAATCCCACCCTTCCTTCTTTCCCTTGCACTAGCTCAGAATCGAGCTGTAATTAGCAAGTATAACAGCACTGACTGGTAGAGCCCATAGCAGCCAGCTGCAGTCCTCAGCCCCTTGCTTTCCTATTTCCCTTACTCATTTTTCAGCTGAAGCAGATTTTGCTCTTTCTGGTACTCAGTGTGGGAACCATGATTCTCTGGCCCTAGTGCAAACACTTTCTGCCCCCTGCCAGCAGTCATGCAAGAAGTTCACGTGCCAGCTGCACCAGATTAGGGAAAGAATGACTTGTCCCATAAACACGTGCCATGAGTAACAGCTACTCCATAATTCAGTTTTCAAGTCTGTAACACATTTTGATCAAACAAGTAATTAATTCAGTTCACCGTTTCAAGTTTGTTATGAGCAGTAATTTCAGTAAGGCACTGTTCAGCAATATAAATCCTAGCACGTCCTTATTTTTGGTATAAATCTTAGTGCAGCATCTTCTGATCAGTAAATAGGTCTTTAGCTTTCTGGTCAGGTGTCTTCCATGTCACGGCTGTCTGGGGAATTTCCTTTGCAACTTACTGTAGGGAACCTTCTTTAGCAGGGGGGTTGGACTTGATGATCCCCAGAGGTCCCTTCCAATCCCTATGACTCTGTGATTCTGTGAATTTAAGGTAGGTAGCAAAGAGCTATGTACAAATGAACAGCTCTTAGTACACCTCCGTGAGTCCTTAAGGACTAGCAGTGCAGGGAGTTGAGCATTCCTGCGCTCTCCCAGCCCAGTGTGGTCTCACTGGTGGGAAGGGAAGGATGAGGAAATTTTTGCACTGTGTCCAATGCTAAACCTTACAAATCTCTGTCAAACAACAAACCTTTTGTAGTTGGTGCAGCTTTTTTAATGTGTTTGCTCCACTAAAATAAAGGGTCTTGTTCTAAGTTTTGAAAGCTTTTTAATTTCCCCCCATGTGTACTATTCCCACATTATAAAAAGGCATCGTCTGTCGCTTGTAAAATGTACTGCAAGCTGTAAGACTTGCATAACAAATGGTACATTAAGATAATCAACCTCTTCAGACCAGTAGGTCATGGCACTGAAACTGCCTGTTCGTGACAGCAAAAGTTCCTCAGCTTCAGAAATCCTTGAAAGCACACACATCCCTCAAACAAACCCATAGAGAAATGATCTCCCCTTCCCCACTGCTCCCCTGCAGTGGGAATGGCCTTTGTCTATCACTGATTTTCCCCCAGGGTGAAATCACATCCACCATTCAATACAAAATTAATAAAGGTATATAGAGCATGTTGAGCAAACACCGACATATCCCCAATGGTGAATTTACATCCCCCCGTTCTGTTTAAAATTAATAAAGGAAGACAGAGCACGCAAAACCAACACCAGAGAGTATAAACGCCCCGCGTGGAGAGCCCGTCATGGCCTGGTGCTGGGAAGCAATAATACATGTTAGGCAAAGCACGCCTTGACAGTCTCATTTGCCTTTTTCAGCTGGGTTCAGAGGGCTCGTGCCCTGTGGATTTGTCACCTGGGAGGGGGGATCTCATGGGTTATTCATTGTGTGCACAGCATTCCAATGAGCACTCCTCCCCTTTTTCCTGCAGGTGATGCATGGAATAAAACACTACTGTAATGTGGGGCTGGCTCAGCTGTGTCCCACCTCCCAGGTACCTTCTGCCTTTGGGTCTCCCAGAGGCATGCTCCGCTGTCATTTGCCTGTGTTTATGAGAGTGTAAAATTTTTCCGTGATCCGAACAGCCAGCAAAAGGCTTCATCAGCCATGCTAATAGAGCAGAGCCTGCCAGAACAAGAGAATGCAGACACTCCTAATGTCCGCAGCTAGTCCCCTTCAGCAAATTGCCCTATTTTTGTACAGGAAATAGATGAGAATTTCTGAATGAAAATGAGAATTTCTACCTGGGCGATTACCCTGCCCTCGGCAGGTAGGATCTTCTTTGTGAGCATAGAGCTGAACACTGGGAGGATGGGCTCTGCAGTCATTCAGCAGCAAACGAGGCACAATCCTTTATACCCAAAGCGTTCCATAACTGCTTCCTGCCTGGCCCTTCTTACAGCTGCACCCTTCAGAGCCCCATTGGCAAGCGCCAGCCATTGATCCGGCTGCAGGCACTGTCCAAACTCATCGGGAGCAGCTGGGAGCTGTCAGTTTCCCAAACGGCTATGGCCACACATTTCTGAAGAGATAAGAGTTGTCTTGTATTGCATGCTGGCTTCAGGTTAAGCTTTTCTTTATCGCTCTGATGTTCTGCAGACACTGCTGGTTACCCCTAGGTTCGCAGCGCCAGCTTCTCCCACCACTTAATGCTTATTTTATGAGCCCAGAAATGATGCTGCATGGAGTGGAGCTGTGCCAAGAAGAGTTGTTCCTGCTTGTCTTCATCCTTGTCTTGTTTTTTTCATTTTCCTTTTTTTCTTTTTTCCTATACTTGCTGCAGCTGAAAGGGGTGAGCACAGGAGCTGAGGGAAGAAAAATGTGGCCCAAAGTGCTGCACAACCTGATGGCTGCTGTGCAAACTTACAACTGCCTGTGAGAATCTATCAGCACTCTATCACAGGCTCTTAGAAACATAGAAGCATAGAATGGCTTAGGTTGGAGGGGACCTTAAAGGTCATCTAGTTCCAACCCCCCTGCTATGGGTAGGGTTGCCATTCAAGAGATCAAGGCTGCTCTGGGCCCCATCCAACCTGGTCATGAATTCCTCCAAGGATGGGGCATATAAAGCCTCTCTGGGCAGCCTATACTAGTGCCTCACTGCCCCCTAAGTGAAGAATGCTTCCTAACATTTAACCTAAATCTCCCCTTTTTTTTTAGTTTAGAGCTATTCACCCTTGTCCTGTCATTATCAGACAGTGTAAAATTCAGTCTCTCTCCTCTTTATAAGCTCATTTCCAGTCAAGGCCTTCAAGGCTAGGTCTCCCTGGAGTCTTCTCCAGGCTGAAGAAGCCCATCTCCCTCAACCTTTCTTCATA
>PPHD01021372.1:0-13277 GCA_002909625.1 Bambusicola thoracicus | reverse complement strand
TGTGTGAGAGTACTTCAGGGAAAAATATATTCTGTGTGGATTAATTAGTTCTTAAACTTTTCTCTAGAAGAAAGGAATTGAAGCAGTTGCTTTAGTTCTGAATCTGAACAATCTGATCAGAATGACAGAAATGTGAAACATGCAGAAACAGGGTTGCAGATGTATATATCATTTTTTCTACTTTTTTAGTATTCTTATTTTTCAAATTATGAAATCTTGGGATGAAATATTTTGCTCAGTCCTTCCTGAAATTACAACTAGGAATACTAGGCTCTTGTGTATGAGTATAATTTCACAGCAATTATATCTGTGGATGATAATCTGGAAATATTATAAAACAACAGATGAGAAATTTCTGGCTCCTTTTTGCAGCTAGACATGTAGCTTTAAAACAGTTTGGTTAAATATTTGAAGAGCTGGATGCTTCCTAGAAGAGTTTTTAAATTACTAGATCCTGCTAATTAGGACTAGAAACCTATCTTCTCTGAGCTGCAGTCTATTCAATGTTAGGTACAATTTGCCTGAAAGTCTATAATATATTACACTTCACAAAATTTGAATTCCACAAACTAAGTATCTTGCTTTAAAACCAGTTTCATTTGCAGACTGTTGTTTGTTTATACTTTATTTTGCTTACTGTCTTGCTCGTGAGCACCCCTCACATTCAGTCCCTGACAAAACAAGGAAGGTGTGTAGTTAATAGCAGACTCCTAATCCCTGGACATACTAGGATGCCAGCATAGGATGGACCCTCTTGTGTGAAGTCTGTTACTGTTGCCATTCAAACCTTAAAAGACAGGATATCAAAACAACATGAAGAAGTGGTCTCATGAGCCCAGTAGAAATTTATTGGTTTGTAGTAGTTTTTATGGTCCCAACTGAAAGAAGTAGACCCTGTAGCTTGAAATGTAGTTACAGTTGGAAAGGTTTCACAACCTCAGTCTTGTAGTTGACCATAGACTGGGAGAAGGTTAGAGTATCATAACGACTTAAGTAATCCATGTCCACATTGTTTAAACGAGAACTGGAGTGTGACTCTGCAGATAAAACAGTTGGATGATCTTAAATATGTCCAGTACAAATACAAATCCATGTTTATAGTCACAATCTAGCAGACATGCTATTTTCTATCTACTGGCAACCAGGGGTTCAGTGGAGAAGGTGAGAGAGCTATGGTGGTTTCTATGTTGGATTCTATAAGACTTAAAAGAGTCTGATTTGCAGTTGCATTCCTTTCATGTGGGGAAAACTTCATGTTTATTCCAACTTCCCTGGATATCTTTTCTTTCAGTTTTGGAAAGTAAATCTGAATGTCTCAGAAGAAGTTAGAAGAATAAGGTGCTGTGAAGTGATCACAGCTTTACCATTGGATGAATGAAGTTCTCAATCCAGTTTCAAAACAGTTAATATTCACAAATTAGACAATACATTGAAAATCCATACCATTTTGCAAGTCTGTATTATGTGGTTGTGAGTGAGTTTTTGCATTTTGCAGGGACCGGATGGTAAGCCAGGTTTACCAGGATTTCCTGTAAGTATTATGTATCTGCAGTCTAAGTAAGTGTTTTTCAATATGTTTTAAATGTTTCAACAATTATATTGAACAGAATTCATATGAAGTCCAGTGAATTTTCTTATGAGACTGTATTTTTTTAATCGTTTACAGTAGAAATTAGCCCTGGGAAATACACTGTTATATGCCCAACTGCTTATCTCAGAGTCAGTTCTGTAGTTTAAATATAGTAGAATCTAATGAAAAATTACTACCTAAGGAAAAGTTCTGTGCAAATTAGGAGGAATAAATGGAACACATGGGCTTCTAAACACTGTGTTTGAATGTACATGGAATTATATATTACTCCTTAAGCCTTTTTTTTTTTTTTTTTGGTCACTACTGTGGAGAACTGCTAGGTTTACTATTCCTCTAGTCTTTTAGGATAATACAAAGGACACAACAGATTATTTTCTTATATAAAATTCAACATATTTTTTATAATAATCCCTTTTTTTGAGGATGCCACATTGGAAGCGTTACACAGCCAGACTATCAAATTATGCACTATATTTATACTCCCTATTGTGCTCATACTGCTATCCCATATAAGCACTATATGGTTTGTGGCATATAGTTTTTTTTTATATTATCATATTTATATTATATATAAGGGAATAACATTATTTTCCCTTGTTCTGAGAGTTTTACAATTTAGATGTGTGCATGTGATCTCAGGAACATTTGTACTGCCTGAGAATAAGGACAAAACTGGGGAAGTTGACAAATAATGCTGGCAAATTGCCCAAAATTATACAGAAGATTGTTTACTGGGTCCTGTGTATTGTAGGCTGCACAGGAAACCGTACAAAATAAATAACATTAAAAAACAAACAAACAAAAAACCTTAAAATACTATTCAGTTAAAAAGAGCTAACAATATTTAGAAAACGATATAATTAATTGACAATCTTCCAGAATTTTTACATGAAAATACCATACTCATCCCTACTTCACGTCTTTTCTTTAGCTCTTCACCAACACAGAAATTATATAAATTTGAATTTTTTTCCAATTCTGTTGAAAAGCAGTCTCGGTGATTAAAAAAATAATGCAGACCATGGGTGTGGAGAAAGTAGGGTGGGGAAGAAAGAGAAAAAATTTTAGACTGAATTTCCATTCTTGTCAGTGTTTGCCTATTTCCCTCTGTGAATATGCGTAAACATCAGAGTTTTTTCTTTTGTTGCTTTTAACAGATTATCACTATCTGATATTTGTTTTAGGGAATACACTGATTCAGACAGCAATTTAATCTTGTAAGTCTAAGACTTGTAAATCAAGACTTAGATTATAACCAGAGTGATACACATTTACGTGTTTCATTTATTTAAAAGGACAAGTAGTAAAATGGCCCAGCTTTGTATCCACTGAAGATCTCACCATGGATTTATGGATTTGATTTTGCTTAGGGCCCGCGGGGACCAAAGGGTGATATTGGTTTGCCTGGATTGAAAGGACTCAAAGGACAGCAGGTAAGAGAGAGCGTTTAGGGAAAAATACATACAACAAAATGTGCTAGATAACAAATCCTTAGTGACATTATAAGTTTTCTTATTCTAATTTTACCAGGAATTTGAATGTTAATAAGCTTGTGTGAAAAAATATAAGTGGAATCTGAAAAAATGCTGAACAAAATATCTGATATAATACAAGGGCTGCTCTGAAAATAATGCATCCTATTTTAATATGTTGGCCCAGGATGTCAGAGGCAAATATTGGTGGTACTGAAGTAGAGTTTGAATCTTCCCAATATTCTATTCAATGCTGTTGCCATGTGGCAGATGACAGCAGAGGGGCAGTCTGACAAAATGACATTGAAGTGCAGATGAAGCAAAGGTGTGTCATTGAATTGCTGCATGTGTGAAAAACTGCACCCACTGACATTCATCAATGCTTGCTTAACATTTCTGGAGCCCAAACAGTGGATGTGAGCACAGTCAAGCAGTGGGTGATACATTTCGACAGCAGTGATGGCAACAGTGGATCAGCTCTGCTGGAGAAGATTTTAAAGAAGATAGGATTCAGTCCACCACTGTTCATTGCTGGTGAAAATTACAGAAACATAGAATCATAGAGTGCATAGAGTTGAGAGGGACCTCTAAAGGTCATCTAGTCCATATCCCCTGCAATGAACAGGGATATCTACGTACAGCTAGATCACGTTGCTCTGGGCCTGGTCCAGCCTGACCTTAAATGTCTCCAAGGATGGAGTTTCCACCACATCTCTGCTCAGTTTGTCCCAGTGCCTCACCACCATTATTGTAAAAACTTCTTCCTTGTATCCAACCTAAATCTCCCCTCCTTAAGTTTGAAACCATTTCCCCTTGCACTGTCACAACAGACCCTGCTAAAGAATAACGTCCCCTTCTTTTAGATACTGAAAAGCTGCTCCAGGTCACCTCGGAGCCTTCTCTTCTCCAGGCTGAAGAGCCCCAGCTCTTTCAGTTTGTTATTGTTGGATAGGTATTCCATCACTTGGATCATTTGTGGTCCTCCTCTGGACTTGCTTCTGCAGGTCTATGTCTCTCCTGTACTGAGGCCTCACCAGCACAGAGTAGAGGGGCAGGTTTACCTCCATTGACCTGCTGACCATGCTTCTTTTGATGCAGCCCAGGATATGCCTAGCTTTGTGAGCTGAAAGGGCACATTGCTGGCTCATGTCCAGCTTCCCATCTACCAGTACCCCCAATTCCTTTTTGTCAGGGCTATGCTCTATCCTTATATCCCCTAGCTTGTTCTGATAGTGGGGGTTGCTACAATCCAGGTGCAAGACCTTGCACTTGGATTTGATGAACTTCATGATGTTTTCCTGGGCCCACTTTTTGAAGCTGTCCAGGTCTTTCTGGTTGGCATCCCATCTCTTGGGCATGTCAACCACACCACACAGCTAATGCATAGATAATGGTGGTGATTATGTTGAAAAATACTATTTTGTAGCTGGGAATTTTCTCTATCAAACAGTGTTATTATATCTGTTATGCTTTCCATGGAAATAAATAGGAGGCGTTATTTTCAGAGCAACCTACATATTACTAAGGACTGACAATCTTGCCCCAGCGCTGAAATTCTTCAGTGCGGTATGCATTTATCAGAATAAGTTTGCATAAACACTGAAAATGAAGTGACCCCTGCTTGCAATTTGGTCATCAATGCTGACAGCCTGGGATCCTAGCCAAACAGGCAAATGAAAAAAAAAATTGGTGTTCTCCTGCTTCTGTGGCACAGAGCGCTTTGCCTACACAATGAAGATTAAAGTTTTCCTTTCCCAAAGAAAGAGTAAGACCTCAGGAACTCTTCTCTCTGGGCCCTTTCTCTTATTCTGTGCACCAGTGCTTATTTTGTGGCATTGCTGAGAGGTTACAGAACTGTAATTTTTTTCTTAAATTCCTCTACTCAAATATGCAGCTGCTGTTCTGTTCCTCTCCTTCTCATCTACGTGCTGGAAGCAGGGGAGAAGAACATCTGAGTTATTACAGTCTTGGGGATAACTAGGACAAAAGCACTTCCTTCTTGTTCTTTACAAGTAGCTGACCCTCAATTTCTCACAAGTTGAAACAGGTTAGGAATGCTCTCCTTTTGACACAGGGATTCCAGTTTTATCCAGTTCATATCAAGCTCAACCTTACAACTAGGTGTTTTTTGTTTGTTTGTTTGTTTGTTTTGCTTTGTTTTGTTTTGTTTTGTTTTGCTTTGGAGTTGTCTGTTTTGTTCAGATTGGTAGATTGGTGTGTTTTCTTCACTTCTGTTGTCCACACTGGTAGGAACTCAAAACTTTGAAGCCATTATATTTTGTACCCACCAGTGACACAGTGATGTTTCTAAGGCTGTTTCTGACATGTAAACACCAGGTTATTTCCCTATAAGGATTATAAAATGATTCTGTTGCAGCCTCTCATCCATAAAATCTCACAGAAAATGACATCAGTAAAACTAAGCTTCAAGGACTCTTCAAAATATTCCTTAAATCTGCAGGAGATTAAGCTCAGTGGAAGTGTTTTAACCGGAGTTATTTTAATCAGCAATGCAACTATTAGTTTCAAAACAAATTTCTTCCATTAAAGCTCTTGGGAGAGCTATTGTATCAAGATGCTCAGACTGTCTGACATAGAAGGAGGAAAGTTACAACTGAATGATCTAGGGTGGCAAACACCTGTTTGCACTGGGAATTAAAATTTGTTGTTGTGCTGCCATTATTCAATAAATTGCACTGAAGAACAGAAACTCAGAGGTTCATAATTTGAATGCTGGGAATTAGTCTTCCTTAAAGATAGGAAGATCAAGTAACGTCCCAAGGACATAAAGATTCTTGCTTTCTACTTAGTGTTCTATAAAGAATTTACAGCCACATTAGGATTTACTAACCAATATCTAAGCTGACAGTACACGGGAAGATTCCAGTAGCCCATTTCCCTTTGGCAGAGATCTTATGAGCACATTTCATATGGATAATCTATTGAGAGCAATTGAAAGTCTTTTTTAAAAAACAAGTATTAATTTATCTCAGAGAGATCTACTTTGACAACAATTGCAGGGCGAAAAAGGAGAATCTGGAGCTGTCATTGCTGCTGATGGATCTTTAACTGAATTGTTAGGAAGAAAAGGGCAGAAGGTGAGTTAATACTGTTTTGTGTTCTTCCAGAATGTTTGGTGGCCTTGTTATCTGCCACCTCTGCTAAATACTGCAGATGTTCTCTTTGTAATTGTTGCATGTGTCTGTCCTCAATAGGGTGAAGCTGGAGTGGCAGGACCAATGGGACCAATGGTAAGACTAGAACTAAATTATTTTCTGATTCTATTTGAGTTAAAACAACAGATGGTATCAGCCCCAATTTCTATAGGAACCAAGAATTTGCAACTAACTCCCTTGAGTACAGTGGAAGCTGCACATCAGGAAGTAGAATCAGACCATTTACTGAAATTGGGATTTAGTGTCTTTGTTTCACAAATTTGGCCTAAAATCTTTGACTGACACAAAATGTTGTATGAAAGCACAACAGTAATTTTGTTATAAAATATGAACAGTTGCACAGATTCAATAGCGTTGGAGCAGAAATTTATTTATTGTAGTCTAGTATTTGTCAAAGATCAAGAATACTGACTTTTTCTTTGCATCTGCTTTTGATGTAGCATGGTCTCCATTGTGCCTAACTCATTGTTAGTAGCTTTTTTGTTACTGGACTTGACACTCACCAATGCCAATGAGCTCATGAAAGAGGCTAAGACTGGAAGCAGCATGGGCTGTGACATCCACATACTGGTTGAGTTGAAGATCACAAGGAATATGAACTTGACAAAGTCCAACTTCAGGACTATGATCTTTGAGGCCCCTTCCAAACCAAGCCATTCCATTATTCTATGATTGTTTGATTCTATGATTCTGTGTTTTCTGTGCATTAAAGTGAACAGGACACTTTGCCATCAGTTGTGGTCTTCAGAAAGAACTAGCTGTATGTGTTGATAAACTGCTTGAATACTGTGTATTAGAATACTTTGACAGAGCTATCCTAACTTAATAGAATTTTGTCCTTTTGTCCTCTTTGTATGTCTGCTGGAGGAGTTTATCCTTTCACCTTGACATAAAATCATGGGATAATTTAAAATGAAAGTGAACTTCAGGGTCATCTCTTATACCCCTATGGCTAAAGCAGGTCTCTTTAGTTCAAGGACTTGCCAAAGTCAAGTCTTCGACTTCTACCAGAAGATGTTGAAGCCTCTCTGGCCAGCAAGTTCCTCTTATACAATGACCTTCAAGATAAATAAGCTTTCTCTTGCATTTATTTGAAATTTCTCATTGTTGTAGCTTGTGTCATTTGCCAGTCATGCTACTGCTATGCATCCTTCAGGACATGTCCTTTTTTCTGTCAGTCCCAAGCTCTGTGTTTACATCACTTTTTGTACTACCATGAGATGTTTCATACAGTTTAGTGTACAAATAGTGCCAGTTAGAGAAATTTCTTGCCAGTCTGGTGTGAATGATTACACTATGGGATAATTTTGCAGACAGAGCCTGTATCAAGATTTTGACCAGCCAGTTTCTGGTCTTAGTGCATTCTTAGTGCCTAGGGATTCTTAATGCATAATTCTAGTTCAATCATCGCTGCAGGCCATCATGATTCTTTTTAGCATATTCCCCCAGTAAAATTCCTTTTGTAGTCACTGTGAGTCCCATGCAGCAATAACATACAAATTTCAGACTACTTGGCCGGTCAGTCTGTAGCCTAACTTATCAAAGTATTGGTGCCAATTGTTCTGTATAAAGTAAAGCTCTGCCCCAAGAACAGCTCTGAGATAGTCGAGGACTCATGATCATTCCTCTGTGCTATTGGGCAGAACAAACTTACAGACAAGCTTCCACAATTTAAAATCATTTCCCAGCTTCCCTCCTTTTTGGACTTCATCTGGACAGAAGTGAGGATCACAGGAGTTTGGAGCACAATAGACTAGGTACAGACAAGCAGGTTTTTAGCTGGGGATTGTTAAGAGGTTAGTGCTGTTAGTAGAAAAAGTGGAAGAGACAGACTGAATCAGACCTCCTGCTACAGGGGAAATGAGACGTTTTTACCATGTTGATTATGCTGTTCACTATCAATAAAGCAAACCACCGCATTTACTTAACAGGAGCCCTGAGTGATAACCCTAGTGTCAGCCTGCACAAATCAGCTCCCCTGCTTTTGCAAATGAAATTTCCTTTTATGATAAGCAGTTTTTTGCGGCTTCCTCACTTCCTTCTTTCACTTCTAGCTCTGACTGCTGGCTTATGTCACAGGCAGTCATTAACAACTACTTGGGGCAGGCTGAGGCTTTGACAAAGGAAATAGTAAAGGCGGCTTTGGTATTGTCAGCTCATGCAATCTTGATGTACATTTAAAGTCTCAGTTAAAGCATGAGATCCAGAGACAACTTCTCTTTATTTAAACCAACAAAATATGACTTTTTCTAATAATCTTCATTGCCCATAAAAGATCAGATTTGAATGTTCTTTAAAGGCTCAAATAACAGGAAGTTAAATACAAAAATAACCCACAACATTCTAATTGCTTTTTTATCCAACCCCATCATCGTATATTGTGGCAGTAAAAGATGAGTTGACTCATCTTTAAATCTTGGTGGTGCAATATTGAAGCATTCATCTCTCAGGGAGCACCAGTGGACTGCTTTCAACAGACAGTAGTACTGATCACATGGGCAGAAGTTACCTTCAAACAGGAAATGAAGTAAAAAGTTGTACCATCTTCAGACAGTTCCAGATGTTCATTAGCCAGTTTTAATACTCACATACACTCACATGTTAACTATTTGAGTTTTGTCTTTATTCCAGTCCTAAGTTTTGGTGGATTGAAACACACATGGAAGCACTAGTGAACATTCAGCTAAAGGCTATATAATCTTTAAATCTATTTGTCCCATGGAATTAATTTTGGAATGCACTCTTTTTAATGACAGTTGGCATTGCAAAGAATTACAAAAATTAATCAGTGAGATAGATCATCTCATCATCATCAGATAATTTTTCCACAAATTAACATCACTTTTCAAATATATATATGTATATTATATAAACAGAAGGACAAACAGGAGCTTGGAAAAATATTTTGGTAATTGAAAATTGTATCTATTTCACAATAGTTTAATTCAGAAAATGAACTGGCAAGAGAATGGTATTTGAATCCAAATGGTATTTCTCCATCAAGAGTCTGTTGATGCAAACTTGGTGTACACATATAATGCAAGTTTAATGTCAGGCAATTTCTTGCAATCTTTCTAGCTCTTAAGTTGCTCATACTCCTTTTATGCCTTCAATTGACTGCAGCAGAACTGAACTGTGAGTAAGAAGACTCAGTTCTGCCATAAGCTTGCCTCCTTCTTAGTCTCTGTTTTCCCTAATAGTCAAAAGAAAATGAGTGTTGAGGTAAGTATTTACTCTTTTTTAATTATTTCCTATTTATTCTTTGAAGTAACAGCCACAATGCCAACAAATATTGGTTACTGTTGAAGTGACGTTAAGATAATGTGGTTGGATGTGCAATAGCCAATGTCTCTCTTTCACCAGCATAGGTCTGTGTTAACTGCTATATTGCAGGTAGTGACAGAAAGTCTGTTAGAGCAAGCACACTGAAAGTACTGTGATTTCTCAGGATTAAACACACCATTTGTCAACTATGAGAGGTATCTGAATGAGATCTATACACTGAGGTTATGTAACCAATAATGTTTTATGTATCAGAAGATTAACATTCAGATTTGAAGCATTCAACTCATACGTAGCCTTCAGATTGTCCCATATGCATGTGGGACCTTGTCTGTAATTAAAACACAAGTGCAGTAAGATAAAAAGTATTCATGAGTACTTCACCAGACTGGAAAAAAAAAAAAAGAAAAAAAAAAAAAAAAAAGCCCTGAAATATTGACACATAAGTAAAGAGATTGTCTAGACTGTCTGGTTTTGGTGAGTTTTGACACGCTGACAGCAGACAAAAGCTTGTGCTGTCTGCAGGTTTACTGCTTTCTGTTGATCTGTTACCACTGGTTGCCTAGAAGCTTTATGTTTGCAAATACCAAATCGTAGATCATCCATGGTGCTAGACTATATTTTGTGAGTAAACTGCTTGACTTTTCTGTTTGAAGTCACTTTGATCAGTCTGTGAGGCCTGAGGAGTAACCCTTGTATAAAGAAGGATGTGTTTCAGCTGCCAGCCCAATGAGTCCACGTATCCAAACTGTCAAGAGACATTTAGAAGTCTGGGGCTATCAGAAGTCTTGGTCTGATCTACAGACTTACAGGATGTGATGCACAAATAATAAATGAAACAATCCAAACCAAAAGCAGATGCACAAAGTATACAGCACTAACAGCCTTTTTTCTACTGACTGATACATTTAATTTTGCTTTGATTCATAGTAACTTAATCTTGAATTGCACACACTACAGTGGCTGAGAATTCAGGTTTCATTTAGATGATCAGTATTTTCCTTAACCAGAGTTCACTGTTATATGCAACGTTCTCAGCTTCCAAGATCATTTAGAAGAACAATTAAAGTGAAAGTTCTGCACATTTTCAACAATCACAGACTGGTTTTTAGTGCAACTGTGAAACTATGCCTCTATTTCTAATAAAATATGTCTCATAGACATATTCCATATAGTATTTTTTCAATTTTGTTCTTTTTTTCCTTTTTCCATAATCACATTTTCCTTTTTTTGTCCAGGGACCAATAGGACCTGCTGGACCTAAAGGAGAACTTGGTTTCCCAGGACGCCCAGTATGTATTAAGCTCTCAAACTGAATGAAGATAGCAGTTCATTTCTGACATATACTATGTTATTTCTACCTTTTTTTCTGCTTATATATACTTATTTCAGGGCCGCCCAGGACTGAATGGGCTGAAAGGTGTGAAAGGTGAACGAGGTGAAGCGTTAAATGTAAGTTCTTAAAGTTAATTGAATCTGATTTCTTTGAATCCCTTTAAAATGACAACAGGACTAAAAAGCTGAAATGGGCTTGAAATGATTAGATGCTCCTGCTATTTTTCCTGTGTGACAACAACCATTGAAAAGTCAACTTCTAGGTCTATCTGGACAATTCTTACATATATAACTATTTATTTCAGATCCTAGATGTAACAGTTATATGTGAGATTCACTACACAGGTGGTTCAAATAACAAATGATCTGAGATTGCCAACCCTTTTCATAACGATAGAGTATCGCCATTGTTTGATTTCCCCGTGGGCTTTTAAATAACTAGCATGTGTCCAAAGAATACATAAGTATGTCATAAAGTGTCAGCTACCCTACTAGCAAGGAGATGCCTACTGACACATATTACCTGCTTAAGTTGTCATGTACATGCATCCAGAGTAATGATTACTGCATAGTGCTCCCAAGATGATTAGCACATACATGACCACCTACATCCTGTAACTATAGAATAAGACGTGATGAAGCAAGGTCCTCTTGCTGCAGCTCTGTTCTTATGAAGAGATTTTATTCCACTGGTCTCATGGCAAACATGGAGACTGGGCTACACAACAATAAGCATTACTGAGCATAAGCAGTATGTTTCAGTCTGGTGTATTTATTCTAACTGCTCTGATATGAATCAGTCTGTGCTGGGAAAAAAATTGCACTCTTACTACAACAGCAGCTGATAATATTTCAACTGCATAAGAGATAGGCTGGAAGAAAGAAGACAGGGGCCTCTTACTACTTTATCATAGAAATCATAAGAAGGTAGGAATCAGCTAGACTTCAGAAGAGATGATCTAGTTAATAGAAACCTAGTTGCTGGAAGACGAAACCAGAAATTAGGCAAATTCTAAAGGAGAAAAACAAACAGAAAAGATGAGCATCACCTGTCAGAAAGCATTGAATCAATTTCTCCATACCTTCAAACAGAGTCAAGGTTAATTTTCTGGATTGTCTACTTTAACAAAAACTATTAAAGCTTGTGTCACTAGATTAAGTTTATTAGGCTGGGAGATCAAAGCAAGCATGCAAAACAGACTACATCTTCTAATAGTGCTTCCTCAAGTGCTTGGGAAAGATAAAATTCATTAGATCTCTAGCTATTGCTGAGGTGCCACTTCACTGAAGCTTACATCAATGCAGAGTGAAAGCTGGACATGGTGTGGTGCTTAGTTTTTAAATGCTACAGTGAAGAGTTGATACAGCTTTTTGTAAAGGGTAGCTATGCTAGCAGGGTTCCTTGAAGATGCTAAGTAGTGTGTAGCTATCTGACAAACGCTTTGAAATATAGGAATCTCATCAGTCCTAGGGGTTTCAGATCAATCTTGGAGACCTAATCAAGCTTGCATGCTTTTTGTTGAATGTCTGTTTATTTGTTTGTTTTCCCCTGGAAATAATAATTGTAGACTGCTTTGTTCTCCATAGATTTAGGCTAAATATTAAAACTCACCTTCCAGTTTAGCTTGGTCCCTGTAATGGAAAGCTCAGTCTTCCCTCAAGTAATTTCACACAAAACTTCTTGGTTAAACAGTGTTCTCTGATCCTGTTATCCTTTGTTCCCTAGACCCATATGAAAAGATTTGTCTAATTGTCCTTATTTCACTTTCTTTTCCCAGGGCATTCCTGGTTTGCCTGGGCCCCCTGGGCCCCCTGGACCTCCAGGACATATAGTTCACATCAAAGGAGTAAGTACACTGAATAATCTAATAATCTGTTACTCTTCTTCCTTTGAGGAAGAAATATGGTGTTCTTAAAATGTTTTGCAAAATAAAATCTCAATATTTGTTTCAAGCAACAGCATTTAGAGTGGGTTAACTTGCTTGTGTGCATAGGAAGAAATTTCTCGAAGAGCCACTGTCACATGAGAGTTTTTCCCCACACATACAGATTGGGACATGGAGGAAGACATCCTTGAGAGCAGCCCTGCAGAGAAGGACTCGGGGGTCCTGGTGGATGAAAAGCTGGACACGAGCCAGCAATGTGCACTTGCAGCCCAGAAGGCCAACTGTGTTCTGGGCTGCATCAGGGAGAGGGAGGTGATTGTCCTCCCCTTCTCAGCTCTTGTGAGGCCCCATCTGGAGTACTGCATCCAGGCCTGGGCCCCCCTGCACAAGGAGGACATGGAGCTCTTGGAACAGGTTCAGAGGAGGGCCACTAAGATGATCAGAGGGCTGGAGCACCTCTCCTATGAAGAAAGGTTGAGGGAACTGGGATTGTTTAGCTTGGAGAAGAGAAGGCTCTGGGGAGACCTCATTGTGG
>PPHD01021371.1:0-13277 GCA_002909625.1 Bambusicola thoracicus | reverse complement strand
ATTTATATGAATACCATCCAGAAAGGTAGGTTATTTGTTAAATGTATTGCTGCAGACATTTGAAAACAATAAGATAGCCCCTTGAGTATAACAAAGGTACTTGCCATCCAAGAACGGGATTGAGTCTGTGCTGATTGTATCAAGAGCCAGCAAATCCTTTCCATCTTTGGAACCACTTCGTTTGTGCTTATGCTTTCTCCTGAAGAACGACCTTCGTGCTGCTGCTGACAATGTCTTGGAAGAGCTGTTTTCATCTTTAGTCTCAGACATGCTGTGTCTCCTATAGAATTCCTGATCCATCCTATAGTAGAAGAGTTACAACATGGAGAAGATACTATTAGAAGAAAATATAAAGGAAAGCAGAGGGACTAACAAACAAAATATATAACTGAATAATAATTAATGTGATTTTGGTAACAATTTAAAAATGTTAATTCCTGCATGTCCCTGAACTGTTCTACTGACATTATGCAATTGCGGTTGGTGCAGTATTATATTAACATCACTGTTCACAGAAAATAAAAACACTGGTACTTTACAAGAACAAGCGCTGCACAATTGGGCTAAAGCACATTTTTGCTGTGGTTACTCTTACTTTCTGCTCTTGAATTCTCTCTCACAACATTGGGCTATGAGTGCTTTTCATTTCTCATTTATTATTCAGTGGCATTAAAACTGAGTTGGTAGAGATATGTATTTGAACACATTGCCCATAAAATGATGTCTGAGAATCAGTATCTCCTAGAACTGATAGAAGCAAACAAGTCTTACATCCATGTATCATTAGTCAGACAATTTTAAAGACTGAGGTAAGTAACTTGTATGGTTATCACTCACATATATTTACTAGGAATCTGTCCTCTTTCCAGCTTCTGAGCATTCTCATCTAGCTGCCAAGCCATCCAGCAACCAAAGTTTCCCTGTGGTAAAGTATCATCAACATACAAAATGTCATCCTTCTTAAAGCTTAGGTCCTGTTCCACCTCTGCTACACGGTCATAAAGTGCTCTGGAAAGAAAGACATAAATATGCTCTTCAACTGATCTCCATCAAACACAGAACAGGTTTCTTCAAAGAAAATGGAACAGATTAGAGCACAGAAGTTTACAATGAAACATGCGGACATACAATGCTACAGATTGCGTACTTGCTTGTCAAGAGATCAACTGGGATAAATTAATAACTTTGCATTTCTAAAATGTGGCAAAATAGACGTTATAATCTCTTTCATGTAAAATACCTGATAAAGAATCCATCTCCAGGAAGCTCTTTTATCCTATTAAATTCTTCAATTCTGTATTGAGTCTTGATTTTGATATTTTCTCCAGGTTTCAACATTTCGAGGTAAGCTTCCTCAGCTGTTTTAGTTCGCATATCAATGGATCCATACTACAAAAACACAAAACCCTTAAGCATGATACAAATCTTAACAGACAACAGGATTAAGTGAGCTTGAAAAACACATAAAATGAGTCTGTTTTTTGTAATGGAACACTCTACATACAAGCAAATCTTGCCACTTAACTATAGCAGTTAGTACCTTAAAATGTCTATCAGGAGTTGCAATAGAAAGTAAAACGAACTGAATGCAGCTGGAATACACCATGAGAGACAGTTTACGCTTATTTTAAGTAGTATGGAAGCATAAGCTGAGAACTGCAGAATTTAAACAGGAAATAATTTAATATTTTTAAAGGGAAAAAGGTTGCCTGAGGGAAGTCAGAAATACAATTTCAAAGCAAGATCTACAGCTGGATACTAGAGGCACGATGGGAGAATCCCAACACTCAGAGTATTAATGTTCAGCTGTATCTGAAAAGCTCATTAAAAAAATACACAGCATCTTAACAGTTCTGTCAAGTAGAAAAATAGTCTCATATCACATAAAGATAGTAGAGTCAAAGACATTTCATGATGTCCCCCAAAGTCTGATTAGAATTCCATTGTGTTATATTCAATATTCTTCTGTTTCACAGTATGTTCCATATTGCTGTCTTTGTTGTACATACAGCAACTGTATTCAAAGTTTTCCACTTAGATGAGAACAGCTGTTTACAATTCCAAGTAGAATACATTAGTCCTTCAAACTCATGCAACCTATGCCCTCAGTGGCAGTTCTCTAGGTCTGTATCATCAGATCTTCATATGTTGCAGTAAGAATAAAGGTTATGCACCATTCTCAGTTTTCGTGTCAGGCTCACAAAACATCTCCCATTGCATTACAGCAAGATTATATGTACAACTCCCTCTATGTACCATCCCAGACATTTTGTCTGCATGCACTAAGGTATTCTTAACTTACCTCAAGTATCATATCACCCAAAACTAGTCCATCAGGTCCTTTAGCTGGGCTATCATCATCTACATCTGATACAAATATTCCATAGAGATTTCCACCACATATCTGGATCCCAAGATCCACTTGGGATTTTTTAACAACAACAGTTCTTGGTTCAGGGGTCCTTTTGTTCGCGTCCACAGGGCCCCTTTTAATAGGAAGAAATTACACATGTAGTTCAATTTAAAAACTTGCATGAGGAGTGTACAGTCAACTAGCCACGTGAACAATATATGAGGGCTGTTCTGACAGTAATGCCTCCTATTTTATTTTGTTGTTCCACAACAACAGAGGCAGATGGTGGTATGGCAGTAGAGGTTGAGCCTTCTCACAATATTCTGTTACATTCTGTTGCTGTGCAACAGATGGCAGCAGAGGGGCAATCTGACAAAATGACACCTGACATGGAAATGCAAATGAAGCAAAGGTGTGGGGTTGAATTCCTCCGTGCTGAAAAAAAAAATTCACCTGTTGACATCCTCTAATGCATGGTGAACAGTTATGGAGATGAAAGAGTGGATGTGAGCACAGCGAGGTAGTGGATCGTGTGTTTCAGCATGGGTGACAGTGACGTGAAAGGCAAGTCAGTGTTCCAGACAGCCAGGCAGATTTTCACAAGCCTGGCATGCAGGCTCTTGTTCATCACTGGTAAAAAAATGCAGAGCTAATGTTGGTGGCAGTGTTGAAAAAGCATTTTGTAGTTGACAATTTGCTCTACTGAACAATGTTATTGTGCTCTTTGTATTTGTTGTAGATTCCACAGAATAAATAGGAGGCATTACTCGCAAAGCAACCATATGCATACTTACGTAATTATTATTAAAATATGTTATCTATGGATATAGTCACATAAGACAAACTTCATGTTACTTACAGATCCTTTTAACTAAACCAGTCTCGTGTTACAGTTCCTCCACTCCTTGCAGACTCAATCTTTCAAATACAGACTGAAATCAAGTAGTTTTACCTTGAGCCCAGTTAATTTATTTATAACTTATTTCAAACAGGCCACAATGTGCACAAAACTACTTTGTAAATTGATTTGGACAATATTTATTTTCTTCATTAAGGCAAAAATTGTTCTGTACCTTAAGGAATTTCGGGGACTTGTGGTCGGTGTGGTTTGTTTGGATGGGGGTGTCATTGTTCCTTCATCCTGCTCACTCACAGTATCAATTACGGAATGATTGTCAGGTGTTGCAGCTCCACTGCCTTGAGGGGTGGAATGATTACTCACAGGTTCTAGGCGAGAACTAATAGGAAAAAAGAATTAAAGGCTAGTGGTTAGTGTTTCACCAATGTCAAATATTTTTGATGCAAACAAAGTTTTTAATGCGTCAAATAACCTACGTTACCCGTAAGTCTAAGAGAAAAATAAAGCTCAATCTTGAGATGTGATCATGCATCAAAATGGGATAGATAATTTCACTAAATCATACACTTTGTCTATCTAATTTTGGGAAACTTTCCAAACTTATCAATTATTAAAAAAAATGGTTTGAGGTACCACAATCTCCTAATCCTAAGTAGTCATTTCTAATTTCAGTTTAATTAATTATACTGAAATATAGAACATATAGGTGTTATTTTGAAGTCTAGCCACCCTTACCTTGATCGTGAATGATTGCCAAGCTGATACATGTGTGGATTATACTGAGCCAAAATAGTAATGGTGTCACACTGCTGTCCAATGATTAATCGAGCCTGTTGCTCTGTTGCATTTCTCAAATTTATTCCATTAAACTACAGAACAAACAAAAAGATGTCATATTTTTCAAACGGAAACTAGCAAAATCATTCTTTCAGTCTCCTAATCAGTTCAACATTTAAATGCTGACTTATTTCAATGGGAGTAAATAGGACAATAGATGTGTTGCAATGATTCTTAAGTGCCTGAACTCCTTGGAAGGAATCACTAAGTTTATTATTTGGTATCCCAAGCATGAGCTTAAGATCTTTTTACTACCAAAAGACATAAATATTCTGTACTGTGCTATGATTTGCTACAACTGATTACATGCAACTTGGTTCAGATTAGTGATCAGAAAAAAACAGTCAGGACTTCATAGCCTATAAATTTATATAATAAATTCATATCCATAATCCATTCAGGTCCATTTTTAGTCATCCACACACTGTGCTACAATGAGCACATGCACAAATGCATTTACAACTCTGCACATTATAAAATAGTCTTCCATATATTTATTTAGTGCTTCAGGCCAGAATATTAATGCAGCTAATCTGAGTATTTTTTAAACCAGCTATCTCAGGTATGGATATATTCAAACAATAGTAACACAAAACTCAGTACAAGCTAACGGTGTATTTACTCATCTTATCCTGGAGAGCATGACTTTGGGACTATGTTGTTTAACTATCTAAACTAGCTAGTTTAAAATTGACACATAAGATGCAAAGCAGACCCACCATGAAGACATTTTATAAAAACACCTGACAAAACAGCCACTAACAATCACACTTACTGGACTATCACAGTACAGAATATCTCTGCTATTTCTCACAATACACAAGTTTCCACAAGGTATTCTTTTGAGGAAGATAGTTATTTCTAGACTCATACAAACAGACTAAAAGTCATAAGAATAGTAAGCAAACAATTACCTCTAGTAACTGATCACCGTACTCAAGTCCAGCTTGATGTGCAATGCTCCCACCTGTTACTTTAGAGACAAATATTCCACCGTTTTCTCCGCTCACAATGGAAATTCCTAGTGGCTCAGAACCCTTCTGCACTTTAACATGACGTGGCTCTTCCATGTAGGGCCTTTTAGAGGAGAAGGTTAAAACTGATTTGAACAAAATCACACTTAAACTATAATAAAGTCAGATTTATACGAAACACTTTATGGCTGTCTAAGTTGCAATAAAAAAATAGGTTTAAACAGTTACTTAAAAAAGTTACTGTCAACTGCTGTAAATGCATTCCTTTAACACCATGCAATGTACAGTGGCATAATTAAATGTATACCAATTACACAACTGCTATAAAGCGTTATGGTAAATATGAATTACAAATAGAATGGTGGGGAAGTTGGTAGGAAATAAAACTTCCGTATCCATATTATATAAAAGTAATTTAGCTACAGTATATAATATGTAATTTACAAACCATATTCCAGAAAGGTATGTGACTATTATAAATGCTGGGAGTCTTTACTGGCCATGAAAATAAATGTCATAAATGATGAGACAATAAATCAAAGAAAAACAATGCACAATATCAGATTTCATATTTGTATGCAGGGAAACATAAATTAGTAATGAAAATTAAGCAGTTGCAAACTCAAGCCATTAAGACAGCAGTTTGCATGGTATCATTACAATTACCATGCAAATTCTCCTCAGGGCAATTATCCAAACGTAAAATAGCACAAAGTGCGCAATACTGCTTGCGAAGGACAACCTTATATCAGGCCAACCTCAAACTCCTTAGTGATGAGAACCTAGGCCTAGGAGCCACAGGGATTCTCAGAAAAGACCTATTACGGAACAGATATCTGAAAGATGGAGAAGATTTGAGAAGAAAAGAACACTTAGAAAAAGACACACAGTAATACAACACCAGTAAGTATAACAAGAGAATGGATCTTATGAAAGAAAATCCTGATACGTCCCCCTTTCCTCCCCCCATACTTGGGATGTATCCACTCATACAAACAGGGCTAGTCCCTCCAAGGTGTGTATAAACAAACAGGAGTGTCCTAAAAAGTGCTGGTTCACGTTACAATGAACTGAACAGAGTCTACACAGCAAAAGGCATCACCAGGTGTTCAGAATGGAACTGCTTGGAACAGCGGTGTATTCAGGTCCCACTAACAATGACTGCAGGTCTTGGCAGCCCTTATAGTACACAATTTTAACAGCATTATACTACTTTTGATAAGCATTAATAGGAGGGTCTTCTTTCCTAACACTTGATTATATGAATTAGACATTCCCTAAGCTGTGTAGACTGTTTCAATTACTTAAATCCTGTTGTTCAGATATCATGAGTTAAAGGAAGTTAACTGCTACTAATGTACGTAGCAAACGAAGGGTGCCTTTTGAAAGAGTAGGATTTGGGGCACATGTGAGGGGAAGGAAGAGGACACAAATTCATAAACTATGCTTAATGTTTCAGTCTTTGAAGGTAAGAATCTGGTAGCCTTCTGCAGCAACAACATAACTTGTCAGCTTATTACTTACAAAAGAAAAACTGTCAGAAAAGAATGCAACTTTGAGACATAATCTTATCACACCAACATCACTATCAGAGGTAATACCTATACTCTTGGAGCTTGCCTATCAATGCACCGAAGATATAACAGTTTTGAGTTATCAAACACACAGGACTAAAATCACTGATGTTGTCAGTGTTATATACCAAAAATTTCTTACTATCAGCAAACTAGAACCAAAAGCTGCCTCTCTGCTCTTTTTCCATTTTTTAAATACATATAGCTTACCTGATCTGAATCATGCAAACTCCCAGAAAACTGGGACTTAAAAACTTCTTTTAAAACTCATTATGAGTATGTAAATCATGATGTAATGTGAACCCTTTAACTTAATATTACAATGTGATAACGTACTAATTGGCCAAAATAAAATTTGTCAAGTTCTAATAGCTGATTGAATACTAGAACTATATTTCTAGTATCTATCATATCCTTATGCTTCCATCTACCACATGCATTTTCCATTTGGACTGGAACGAATAAGAATCAAACCCACACAAATTGCATAGGATTGTATCTTAAGATTTTAGTAAACACAAAATGGAAGGTAACTAGTAATGCATATAGTAGGGAAACAAGAATAAAGTAAAACAGAATGGTAGTACTGAAAAGGTACTTTACTTGGTTACCAGTGTTTTTAAAAATCAAATGAAGCACATTCCTCTACAGTATTCAGACTGCCTGCCAGAATCACTAAATGCTGCCTAGAAAAAAAGTTGTAATCGATCACATTTCTTTACATTTCATTTAAATTGGTTAAAAAAAAATCAACAAAAAAACTTTTTTTTTTTTAAATCTGTATTATACGATGTGAGGAAAGGCCAAGAAAATTGCTTACATTTTGTGGGGAGGACAGGCGACAGAAAAAACAACCATTTAAAAATGCTATCTAGGCATCATCACACATTTGTTCAGGATACATTTAATTCAGAAGTACTTATCTTAATAACAGTTTTTGTTTTTCCTGGGGGGGTGTGCCTTTTCTTGAACAAAATAATACTCTTTTTTGACTGAGGGAGTCATCCAGACTACTGTTTATACATGGTACACTAAGAATAAAAGGGTTGGAGCCTGACAGTACTTTGATCTTCAGATCAATATTAATAAAAATTGTTAATTCCCAGAGATAACAATGTGCATTTTGTACTGACAGAGCATTATAAGGGTATCAAAAAACTAGCTTTTGCCACTGAATGCTATACATAATCATTAGTCATGTGAAAAAGGTAATAAACTGTGACTTGGAATGTGCAATTGATAAGTAGAAGAACATTCATATAAAAAGACACAGTACAGAAGTCAAAAAGAAGTATAAAAGAATGAAGACCCACAAAGACCTCTTCCATTCCCTTTCAAAATTGCACTATACACAGTATATAGTGTCACTACAATTAGACTTAGTAACAGATTCTTTAAACTAGACAAAAAACATTTCATGTAACATTTTGAATAGCTTTTTATTACTACCAGCAAACTAAGAATACAGAATATCCTTATTCCTTCATTCACATTCATATAGTCAGTCCTTTAACACAAGTTGGTAACAGAAAAGAGTCCTGAAGTCCACAAAAGTGTCATCTATTCCAGCATACCATAGATCTCTTACACTGCCTGGAGGACATTAAGTTGTCTCAGTGTAAATAAAAGCCTGAATCAGATTTGTGTCTTACTGTTCAATGCTTTGAGTTCATACAAACTGTTTCATATATTCAGTCTAGCCAGATAGTGATGTCCAAGACTAATACCATAATCAACAAATCTTGAATGTATTCATATTGAGATGAAAAGTCATTAACACACAACTGTCATGATCTTAAGAAAATGATAATATCAGGTTCAAACTGAAAGCAGCTATGCATAGACTTGATGTTATCACAAGTAGTGGTCCAGGTATAGCCAAGGGGATCACAGTATAAAATAGCTTACGTACACATATGGATATATTCTTACAGTTACCATCTTAATTTTATTTATCTGGCTGAACTGAATCAAGGCACAGAGGTTAGAGCACAGATTGTACAATACTAAGGAAATTGATATTTAACTATCAAATATTACTAGGTATTTTAATTAGTTTTCTAGAGTACAGAACAAGCCTATCATAAATAAGAATATGAGGTAGCTCAAGTGCATGTATGTCAATTTAGACTGCATTTGGCATGGCCCCTAATCTGACATGAAAAAAAGAAAATCTTTATAAAATTCCTTATACTTCTGAACTCAAGCCTTAGGTTTTAAAAAAAGAAATTTACACAAAGATCTCTATGTACTTTGCAAAGAGAAGAAAAATATTAAGTAACAGGAACTCAATTGCATCTCGGTGCCTTCATATTTGTCATTTATATCAACTGTTCACATTCCTTCTAGGCTAATAAATGTACAAGATCTCACTGGACACATTCCTATAAAAAGCAAATAATGTGAGGACCTTACCTATCTTTTCTACGCTCTCCAGCAGACACTGGGCTAATGGAAATTCTAGGTAAAGTAGAAAGGGAGTTCTGAGATTGGCTGCTGGCAAAGGAAGATGTCTCCAAGTTAAGAGGTGACTGTGGAGGAGTAATCAAGCTGGGACTGCTACATTCAGAGTGTGACAATGAGCCTACAAAACCAAATCAAAACAAAGACATGAAATCAAGTTAGGTTTTAGTGTCCTGCATTTGTCATAATTCAGAGATCTACAGAGATATACGGAATGATACCAAACATATCTGACCAAACCATTTGCTAGCAATCTGGTAGAGCTAAGGGAAACCTGCCTTCTAACTTAGGTAACCAAATTGAGATTCTGCAAACTAACTGCCCTCAGTGTCTATATAGTAAATATGTCCTCTATAAGCATGCATATACATATTGCCATTCTCACCGTAGGGAGCTGGTAAAGGAAAGAAAAATAGTTTATTTCTTCTGAAAAAGCTACAAAAACCAAATCTCAAATTTCTAATTATGAAATTAAAAAAAAATATCACAATTTGTAGGAATAATATTTGCTCAGTTAGAGAAGCAACTGCAGCCAATCTATTAAGACTATAAAATACTTGAATAATCATGGCAACTAACAGTTGTCATTTACTGTAATAGAACTTTTAACGTACAATCAATAGTACAATAGTATGCATAATAGCACATTTAAATAATTTAAAAAATAATGAAGGTAATTTCACTGTCAAAACATTTAAGACATCATTCCAGAAGAAAACTGCAACCATAAAACACATCCATAGTTACTTTTTTGTTTAATTATTCCTAGCATGTCATGTCCTAGCATCAACTAACAAAGAGGACCTGTTTTTTGTTAGAAAGTTTTTTTAATTTACCTTGTGGCAAAATACAGATTTTGTAACATTCATGAATTACTGTATTTAGATTTTTGAGCAACTTCATTCGGTAACTGACAAGGCTTTGAACTGGAAATACTACAAATAAAATTACCTCTGTCAGAGCCCATGACGGACCTTGGATATCTTGGCGTTAAAGGGATCTTAATCCTTTCTGTTCTGTACTGCAAGTTAGTCGAAGAACCTATTTTTAGAACAACAAAATTATAACTTGTCAAATTTTAAAGGAACAACATGAAAAAAATACATTTACACTCTTTTTCAATAAGCAAAAAACTGGGCTCTGAATTTCCGCAGAAGCATTAATGATTATTCTCATATACATTGCATCTAACATACTTCAGATAAATAGTTACATGGTGAGTACAAACAGCACAGTGCAGTCATACAGTACATACGTACAGTTTGTTCTTCATTGAAGAATATTTGAAATATTTTTGGTACAACTGCAATTTAACTGAAGTCTAAGCAAGAAACTAACACTTGAGGTTACTAAAAACCCATGGGACTTAAGTATTTAAAACATTTTTATTACATTCAGCTCAGATGGTGATATTATTCCCTGGCACTGTTTCCTAACTGCTGTGACTTTTTGTTGCTGTTGTGGCTACAAAGCTGCCACGCTCTATTCAAATGCAATTGTAATGACTGATGCACCTCAGGAGCATACACATACACAAAAAAAGTAGTACATAATTTGAAGTGAAAGAAATCTACAATGTTAAAATGGTTAAACAAAGCATACATTTTCTTTGGTACTATTAAGATGCATATAAATGTCTTAAATGTCAATCAAGTTAAACATAATTGCAACTTATTTCCAACAAGATGATTTACAGCAGGTCATTACTTTTTTTGTTCTGCATGCTCTTTCCTTTTCTCATCACCATCTCAGTGAACCTCAGAAATAATTTGGTTGGATGTTCCATCTTTATGAGCATTCTTCCAAATACTAATAGGTGTTGAAAGGAGAATTTTGCATCACTCACAAACAATACTTTAAAGAGACTATTAAAAGCAAATTAAACAAGGCTACTTCCATGGAAAACTGTGAGACATAAAACTAGAAAAATGAAGCAAAGAAACACATGAAGCCTTTTAGGCTTTGCAAGCTTGGGTAATTCCATAAATCATGAAAATAAGGAATTTTCCATTTATTATTATTCTCCTGTATACAAGAGTTTCACATAAAATAAATCAGAAAAGCTAGTTACCAAGTCTTGCACTGGATGGCAATGAATTTGAGCCATGAGATGCTCTTGTACGTGGATTTTCAGAGTATTCATTGGAGTGTTTATGACTCAGGTCCAAGCTCAAGCGACCTTGATGCTGGGCACTACAACAAAGCAAAAAACAGGGCCTGTCATTTTACTAATTAAGACAACTCAGAGGAAAGAGAGACTAAAGTACTTTAAAAATAATGGAGAGACTTCAATTATTTTGTTCAGACAGATTAAAAAAACCAAAAACATTACAAAATAGTTGATTAAAAATGTAATTTCTTTTTCAGCATTAGCAGAAGTGGAGGGAAAGACAAATGATCAGTTTCTAAAAGACATGAAAGCAATTGGTAAATCATGCTATTAAGAAGTTTGAGCCTAACAGGACAACAGTGTTTCACTCCACACTGAATAAACCAGCTACTTGAAGCAATTTCATCCTAACATGAACAAAAACTTAAGGTGATATAAAGTTCAAAACACCTGGGATGCAGATGTTGATGGCATATTTGGCTGGCGACAGATGGGCAATTGTTGGTGTGTACTCTGTGGCTCCATGCAGTATAGATGGGATTTCGCATGACCGCAGTTACTGCAGGGCATGGTGCTAAGCTTCTCGGTACAGTACCTGTTTAATATGATAGAAATACACTCTTAACAATGTTACTAGCATATAAATTACAGGTAACAAGTATATTTAAATAGTTGCATAATTATATATTATTGTTTACATTTATGTTTATCCATCTATAATTATAAATTACTACCATACAGACAAATTATAATTCCATGGTTTTTAAATATAACCATGTATATTTTGAATTTGGATTATAATTTTCTACCTAATGAGTAATCACATGCCTTGGATTACAGAAGAAAAAAAATCATTCACATCATTTCACATCATTTTCAAATAGACTAGCACCTAAAACACTTCATTTTCAACTGTTAGACTTCTTTATACAGCAACAAGAATCTCATTTTTCTCTCTGTATAGTCACTGACCAGAAACAGAAGTTTTCATTCGGTACTTGAACTGTCTGCACTTAAAACCATTCAACCATTTTTGTTGTCTTAGAATCCCACTTCTGACATGTCCAATGGTTTTACATTACAGAAATTTTGTATCTATTTATTCAGAATATGTATTACTCAAGCTGTTCATTGAAGTCTGTCATCCTTCAAAAACTCTGGAAATCTTATTTGTCTCCCTAATGCACAGGCTACACCTCGTTCACCACTCACACATTCAAAATTGCTGTGCAACACAGAATCAGATGAAACAAATCCTTCAGAGAGGAGCTGTTCAGTTTCTTTGATGGTTCTCAAATAGATTAGACTTCTTTACAGTCCAAAAACTGAAAATATCATGTTCAGATTACAACACCACAGAAAAATGTTTTGTATTTCATATTTATTTTGTGCTTATCCTGATTGATATGGACAGATTCCTTGTGACATTCCAAGAAAGTAAAAATGAGTTCTTACCTAATCTGAGAGTAGATATTTAGAATATAAGAGGGTAACTGAGCTTATTTCTGGAATACAGTAATTAACAGGGTGAAATTTTACAGTTAGTATTCAGGATCTCAGTGAAGAAGTCCATCCAGACATTTCTGTGACTTGAGCAAAAAGAGACACTTGCCATCCACATCAGTATTACTCACCTGATGACATGCCTCCAGTGTACAAAGTGGAAGACACAAATCCATCACTATGCCTAGCAGAACGTTTTGGTGAATACGGTGCCCATTCCTGTAGCTCTGGAGACAGGTGTTCCTCACTAGTTGGTGTATATTTCTGCACCTATAAAACCAGAAAATTTGATTAAAGGCAGCTGGAGATACAGAAGTAAAAAATATGAGAGTCCTTGTTACATCTTTACTTCATCTTCCACTGAAATTATTCAGTTGTACCCCTTCTTCCTCCACCCTGTTATTATTCTGTTAGCTTTTTAAGCCAAAGTTTGAAACCTATCTAATATACTCTTCCATCAGTACAGTACACCTGAGTTAAATTTCTCCTTCAAAATATTGCTTTCACAGAATATTTCAAGTTTAGATCTCATTCTTTAGCACATGTACTCTCACGTAACTCTAGCCACGATTGTAAGTGTTGCCAAATGAGAGCTGGCTAATAA